>PVIU01011164.1:0-66104 GCA_004026605.1 Ondatra zibethicus
TCCTTCATTGTTTTATGTTACTTTTTGGGTTTGGGGTTTTTTGCTTGTTGTTGTTGTTGTTTGTTTGGGTTAAGTTTGGTTCTGTATTTGTTTTGAGACATGTTTTTACTATAGAACCCTGGCTGCCCTAGAATTATCACATAGACCACACTAACCTCAAATTCATAGAGCTCTACCTGTCTCTTCCTCCAGGGTGCTGAATTCACAGCCATAAGTCATCGCCTTGGCTTATGTTGTTTTGGTTAACAGGAAAGAGCTCATCTTTCTTTTTTCAAATGTTCTGTTTAGTTTCCGCTGTCAAGACAGGCTATAGAATCATGAATACTTGCTTTGATGTTTTTATATCTTTCGCTTTACTAGAATTGAGTGAGTCATAATGTCCTGAATGTGATAGTCTTCATTCGATGTAAGCAAATTACATGGAAATTAAAAGGATGCCGTCTGAAAGCAATCATTGTGTCTCTTACAATAATGTGTTGCCTGCAATTTCTATGGAAAGTGTATGAAACCGCACTCATTCGCATTGTGTTTTTACTCAGGTAACAATGATACACAATTATAAAATTTTACAACTAAATATCATACTGGCTCCAGAAACAAAAAAAAAGGGCCTTAATTGTATTGGTGCATACAGCCACAGTGATCTCAATTTTAAAGGACAGAACTCTTAAAACTGTAGCTAAGAGGTATTTGACACTTCCAGTCACTGTTAACATGTTAGCTAAATTAATTAATTTAGCCCACACAACAAACCTCTGAGGTACAAACCATTATCATATGCATTCTAAGATGTAGAAGTTGAAGTGCAGAGAGGTCATGTGTCAATTAACATCTTATTAATCTGTTGAAATCTCTACTAAAAAGACTTCTGTTAAAAATCTCATGTGAGTCATTTTGCTTCAACTGTTGATGCAGTTATTACACATGAGAGAAATAAAAATCTCCTTTTAATTGTGGGGTAAATGTTACCTGATTAGGGTGAGTGATGCCCTGTTTCCTAGCACTATATTTAGAATTTTCTGTCTATTTTAACATGCAATATTTTCTGGGGGTATTCTTTTTTTATGGCGTTAGCACAAGATTATTCTAGATTTAAAACATGAATTATATAGCTTCTGCTCTATCTCAGCCTTCTGATACAGCTAATAATTTCTAAATCCTCTACAAATGTGGGTTTGATCTTTTCTTTGAACCAAAAATTATTTTGTAAAGTGCTTTTTTAAGTTTCATAGTGGATTTAAACAGAAATCAATTAACAAAAGCTCAAACTAGTAACAAGTTGTTTGCTTATTAAAGTTTTTGCTAATTAAAGATACTTAAAACACAGTATGAATGGAAAATATTGACTACCATTCTCTAGAAAGTGTGAAGGTTTGAAACACTTTAATCATAGTTTTGCCAATTATCTGCTTATATTGTTGAAAGGTTTGCATAGGCATAGGTTTTTATTATTTGAAGTATCAAACTTTGTTTTCAAATGTGTGTTGTAGTTCCATGTTTATTAATTGAAGCTGGGAAAGACAACATCACATCACTAAATGGTGAGTACCCTTGACCACCAATGTATCTTTACTAATGGCTGGCACTCTATTTCTTTCTCTCTTTTTCTTCCTCATACATTACATCCCAACCTCATTTTCTCCTCTTTCTCTACTCCTCCCAGTCACTCCCTCACCTCTCCTTTTCCCCAGATCCACTCTTCTCTTCCTCTCCCTAACCCCAAAAGATCAGGGCTCCCAGGGATATCTACCAAACACAGTAGAAAAAGTTTCAATGAAACTAGGCACAAACCCTCATATCAAGGCCAGACAAGGCAACCCAGTAGGAGGAAAAGGATCCCGAACACAGGCGAGAGTCAGAGACCTCTCCTACTCCCACTGTTAGGAGTCTCACAAGAACACCAAGCTATGCAACCATAGGATATATGCAGAGGGTCTAGCTCAGACCTATACAGTCTCACTACATTCTCTGTGAGCCCCTGTCAACCCTCTTTAGTTAATTCTGTGGACCATGTTCTCATGGTGCCCTCTACCCCTCTCACCCCTACAATCCTTCTACTCACTCTTCAGTGGGGTTCCCCTGACTCCACATAGTGTTTAGCTGTGAGTCTCTGCATCTGCTCCCATTACTTGTCGGAGGAAGCCTCTCTGATAACAATTAGGCTAAGCACCAATCTATGTGTATAGAAAAGTATCATTAGAAATCATTCCGTTGATTTTTTTTTTTTTTTTAGACAATCATGTTTGGTTCTGTCCGGGTCTCTGGTCTGTGCTTCTCTGGTTCTTGGCCCTCCAGTCAGTGCCAGGTGTAGGCTCCCTTTCCTTGCAGGGTCTCAAGTTGGATGAGTCATCAGCTGGCTACTCCCACAAGTTCTATACTACCATTATCCCAGCAATACCACCAGCAGGTTAATATGTAGGTAGAAGGTTTTACGGCTATGTTGATGTCTTAGCCCCACTGCTAGGAATCTTGCATGCTTATAAAGGATGGCCAATGGGGCTCGATATCCCCAAATATCTAGAAGACTTGTCTGGATTTATGGATGATACTGTAATTATCCTTTACTTAACAGCTAATGTCCACATAAAAGTGAGTACATACCATGTTTCTCTCTCTGGTTTGGGTTACCTTATTCAGAATGATCTTTTCTAGTTCCAAACAGATGGCATGACAGTATATGTAAGCAAACCCCCAAATTGTACCAGAGAACTCCTAAAGCTGATAAACACCTTTAGTGCAGTGCCATGGTATAAGATTAACTCAAAAAAATTAGAAGCCATCTTATAAACAAATGACAAAAGGCCTGAGAAAGAAATCAAGGAAACAACACCCTTCACAATAGCCACGAATAATATAAAATATCTTGGAGTAACTCTAACCAAGAAAGTAAAAGACTTGTATGACAGAAATTCAAGATTTTAAAGAAAGAAATTGAAGGAATTTTCAGAAGACAGATTTCCCATGCAAATAGATAGGAAGGATTAACACGGTAAAAGTGGCCATCATACCCAAAGGAATCTCCAGATTCAGTGCAATCTCCACCAAACTCCCAACACAGTTCTTTATAGACCTTGAAAGAAAAACACTCATCTTCATATGGAAAAACTAAAAACCCAAAATAGCTGAAACATTCATGTACAATAATTAACTTATAGAGGTATCACCATCCCAAAATTCAAGATCTATTACAGGGATATAGTACTAAAAACCACATGGTATTGGCATAAAAACAGACAGGTGGATAAACAGAATCAAATCAAAGATCCATACACAAACCCATAGACCTATAGATACAAGAGTTTTGATAAAGGAGCCAGAAATACCCAATAGCACTGGCCTAACTGGATTTGGCATGTAGAAAAATGCAAATATATATCTATTTCCTTGCTCAAGTCCAAGTGGATCACAAACCTCAACATAAAACCAAATACACTGAACCTAATAGAAAAGAAAGTGGGGGAATAGCTTTGAACACATTGGCACAGGAGACAACTTCCTGAATAGAATATCAATATCACAGGCACTAAGAACAACAATTAATAAATGGGACCCAATGAAAATGAAAAGCTTCTGTAAGGCAAAGGACACTGTCAATAAGACAAAGTGACAACCTACATAATGGAGGTAAAAAAACTTCACTAACCCCAGTTTGGACAGAGGGCTGATCTCCAAAATACAAAAAGAACTCAAGAAACTAGATATCAAAATACAAAATAATCCAATTAAAAGTGGGTTACAGATCTAAACAGAGAATTTTCAACAGAGGAATCTCTAATGGCTGAAAGGCACTTATAGAACTGCTCAACATCCTTAGTCATAGGGGAAGTGCAAATAAATTCCATATTACACCTGTCAGAATGGCAAGTGACAACTTAGGTGGGTGAGGATGTGTGGAGCAAGGGGAACACTCCTCCCTTTCTGGAAGGAGTGCAAACTTGTACAGCCACTATGAAAATCAATATGGCATGGTGGTTCCTCAGAAGACTGGGGACCCAGCTATACCATTCTCTTTATTTCTAACATTCTTTTCTTCTTCCATTGTGTTTTTTTCTATGGTACATGCACTACTTTACTTTTTAATATTTTAGCATTAATATTTTTCTGATCATTGCATAAATAAAAACATTATCTTTTTCATTCTATAAGTGAAGAAGCTACTTCAAGTTTTTCCTCTTTTGTTCATAATTTTACTTTCTAATAAAACTAGTATAATGTGTATCTTTAGAATATGTTTTCAAATTTGTAAGACTAAACAAATTAAATCTTTGTGAGTGTGTGTTCATGTGTGTGGTAGGTGTGATATGTGTATTCAAGTTTGTACATGTATGTACCCATGTGTGTCTTTGTAGGTATGCATGCAAGTGTGTGCATTTGTGTGAGGAAGCCAGAGGTTGACATCGGGTGTCATCCTGGTCACTTTCCACCTTATATATGTAGGCAGAATTCCCCACTTGGTCCCAGAACTCACCAATTTGGCTAATTCTAGCTAGCCAAATTGCTGTTGATCCCCCAATTCTGTCTCCTGATTGCTGGGATTACTGGCAGGCCATCATACCTACCTCAGATTAGATGAGTACTTGGAATCTGAACTCAGGTTCCTATACTTTTTTCCTATTCAGCCATCTCCTTATGACCAGTGACATCATTTAATCATTGTTGTACTCCACTTCTATGACTTCCTGTCACAATTCTTTGATGTGATCTATTGTAAGCACCCTCTTCTGTTTTGTGTATGAGATATCCTCCCCTAAGACTCATCTGTTAACAGCAGGTTTCCCAGCTCATGGTCCTATCAAGAGAATTAACTTATGAGGAGACTGATCTCATCAGTGAATTAGTGTGAATTAATTTGCTATGGGATAACTTTTCTGTGTGCCGTGAATACGTTTTATTACCATTGGTTACTAAAGAAGCTACTTTGGCCTGTAGTAAGGTAGGATAGAGCCAAGGAGGAAATCCAAGCAGAGATATAAGGAGAAGAAGGGTGGAGTCATGGGCAGACACCACCAACCACCCAAGAAGCAAGATGCCAAAAGGCCAGTAATGACACAGCCATGTGATAATACATAAACTAATATAAATGGGTTTGTTTACATGTAAGAGTTAATTAATAATAAGCCTAAACAGGCCAAACAATTGGTAATTAGCATAAGTTTCTGTGTGATTATTTGGGGCAGTGCAGTCAGGACATGAACACTCCAACTCCATTCACATTAGTTCATTGACAATTTGTAGCTAGACAGTTTATCCAGAGCTGGGACATAGCTGGAGGGAGTCATTAGGAGTATGCTCTAAATGGTACGTTATATCCCTGGGTGCCTCTCCCTGTTTCCCTCCTTTTCTCTAAGATCTCTGTTCCTCCTTCTTCACTCCTCCCTGTCTCTGTCTGAATGGCTCTTCCTCCCTCCCCATCTCTCTCTGTTCCTCATGTGTTTCAATCTGTCAGTTTCTGGGTGTCTCTGTCTCTCTGTCTTCTGTCTCTGTCTGTGTGTGTGTGTGTGTGTGTGTGTGTGTGTGTGTGTGTGTGTGTGTGTCTTCTTCTCAGCCATGAAAAATAGAGAAGGCCTCTATTTTTGAGCACTCCCTACATGATGTTCGATGTTCTGCCCCATCAGGGGTGCCAGTGATGGAGCCTAAATGACCTGCACTAAAACCCGTGAAAAAGTTAGCTAAATTAAACTTTTCTTTCACTTATTTCTTTGAGGTGATTTTGTCGCAGTGATGGAAAAGCTGACTAAAGCAGGTACAAAAAGGAATAATAGCTAACATTTACAGATCAATAATATTCCAGCTGCTATTTAAAGTACTTTAAAACAATTACCTAACCAATCCTTATAATAACCTTTGAGAAAGAAAAGGTTTTATTTCTTTTTAGTAGATGAGAATACAAAAACACAGAGATGTTATGTCTTCTGAATAAATGTCACACAGATAAAATAAGAGAACAACACCTTGGACTCAGACTGTTAGTGCCCACGCTCCCCTCTGCCATTAAGCCTTGTGCTACAGGCTTTTTATAATCGATTCATTTAGAATTTTATTTTTTCATTTATTGTTCCTTTTTATTTGCTAGTCATATCTTTCAACATTTCTGCCTATTCAACTTTTTCATCTAATTTTTTGAGGATCTGAAGTATTATAACTCTATAACTATAAACTAATATATATATATAGAAGCTTTATAACTTTTTATTTTTCTCTGCCTCTAATCAATCCCCCATTTTATTTGTTTAGGCTCTCTCAGTGAGTTTTCTATGTGGTTTTAGAACATGTGGATTTGTTAATTAAAATAAACTGAAAAGAATCGTTATTTTTGTAGATTCCCATTTTTTCTCTCTTTCCACACATCTTTTCCTCCTCTCCACTTATGCTACACATACCCCCCACTATCTCCAGCACTAACTACTGTCAACAGGCAAGATTTTCTTTGGGGAGACTTTCAGTGAGACCCTCTAATGAACTCGCCATAAGATGATGGTAAGAAGGATAGGAAGTGGGTGGTGGATTGATGTGGGAGTCCCTTCTCTGTGCTGTGATTACCGTTAACAAATAAAGAAACTTCCTTGGCCTGTTAATAGGGCAGAACCTTAGGTAGGCAGGGAAGACAGAACTAAATGCTGGGAGAAAGAAGGGCAGAGTCAGGGAGAAGCTATGGAGCCACCACCCGAGTAAGACATGTTGAAGCTTTGCTGGTAAGCCACTGCCATGTGGTGATACACAGATTAATAGAGATGGGTTAAATTAATATAAGAGTTAGCCAATAAGAAGCTAGAGCTAATGGGACAAGCAGTATTTTAATTAATACAGTTTCTGTGTAGTTATTTCAGGGCAAAGTGGCCGGGAACAAATGAGCAGCCCCTCTCGCAACAGTGGATCTTCTCATTGTCCATGCAAACACTCTCTGTGTCCCAAGATAGAATCCATAAGAATCACAGTGAATTACATAGTGAACCTGAAAAAGGGAAACATGAGTGCTAATTACTTGGTTTTTAATATGCAGTTAGAATTCCCTTTCCCCCAGGAGAATAGAATTGAGGAAATTTACAATGAACCTCTATGGAACAGATAGTCTCTAGGACCTGACTTTTCTATTTTACCTTACTCTCAACATCTACATATGGGTTAGGCCTTGGGATTCCTGGATGAACCCCTCTATGAGTAATACTAACAGCATGAGTGGGTTTGCTCAGCATGCACAACTCCTCTTTGAGAGACTCCCATTGCTCTCTTCGTAAGGGCAGCTGTGACACCAGAGGCTCCTTGCCACCCCAACCACTGATCTCTCAGTTTTGATTTGCAGCTTTTTCCATACTTACTTTAGTTTATTTCTCTTGGTCCTCACATAATGGGTACTTTCCATGTGTTGTGGGTAGACCCAGAGCTCTGCACACACCCCAGATAAATTATTTTCGAATCTGTGCCCTGCAGCAATAACTAACCACAGACATAACCATCTGCACCACACTTCTATTTCTGTTCTGAATCTGCATAAGTTATTTCTTAAAATTTCACAACCCAAACCATGATACAAGTGAAATGAACAATTACAGCATCCTCCAGTTCATGTCATAGGAATAAGGAAATATAGTGGAAATAACAACTTGAATCATCTAAACTGATCAGGCTTGATGTCTGTGCTTCTGTGTGTAACTACCCAAACTTATGGCTGCGGCTGTGTGACACAAGGTACACATTTTCATGAAAGACCACAGACTTTTACAGATTTTTACATCATTCTCTTGAAGAAAAACTACGAGTGCTTGTTTTATAAAGTAAATGTGGAGGAAAATGTTCATCCTTTGCTATCCTCCCACAGGGGTTTTACAAGATGGGAATCTGGCATTTACTAATAGGTCATCTGAGGGTCGGTGGCTGTGGGAACTCAGACTCTCTCTCTGCATTTTATCTTTACCATATGATTTTGCTGTGAGTGTTTAAGTCTTGTAAAGTATAATATATCATGAATATTTAATAATTGCATTTTAAAATGATATAAGTTAATCACCTGTCTATTATCAGGCTACATTATCAATAAAGATGCATTTAATTCTTCATTAGGGACCTTTAGTTTATTTGTTGCTTGGCCTTTCATTGTGTGTGTGTGTGTGTCTGTCTGTCTGTCTGTCTGTCTGTCTGTCTGTCTGTGTTTGAAAGCCATGAATGATTTTAACTATGTATATGGCTTTTTAATATGAACTTGAATTTTATTTTTTGTTTCCTTAGTTGAAAATCTTTAATAAATAGTTGATTTAACATTCTGGTTTTTAAAAATTATATATTTATTAAAGAGCTACAGAATCAGCTAAATCGAGACTAATTAGTCCTTCTAGACCAGGATACTCACTCAGTCAAGTGTTGGAGGGTGAAGCAAGGAAGAATAAAAATATGGTTAGAACTACTCACCATGAGAAACAACTCTTTGAACTTTGTGCTATGTGAAATGCAATCCAAGAGGGCATGACACCTGACCTCAGATAACTTTAACAAAAATTGCAACACATAGGTTTATAGTTCAAAGCAACCTAGAAGAGGACACACAGTGGCGTCCTGATGCCTAGGGTGGGAAGACAGCCTCTAGGCACAGATTTTGCTTCTTAATGTGCAATTTAGTACTCAAAAATTAACCTATCTTGGGCCTAATTTGTTCATCTTTTAAATAGTCTGTGGTAAAATGCATCAACGTATTTCTTTATATCTGCTAAATGTCCCATTGTTCATGGAACCCCAGATACTCGGACCTCCTCTCACTAAAATATACACTCCTTAGGCCTTTAGAAGGAGGTATTCTTCCTATTCCTAGATACTCTGGTCCTGGTTCACTTTGGTCCTGGTTTCTCTGTGTGGACAGATGCTTCTCTGCCTTCAACTTTGGCTCAATATTCCAACTAAGATCCACATCACATTCCATACCCAAGCTTCAGGACAGACAAGGAATCAGTTAGCAGCACTATGACCTCTCACATGAAGACTGTCTCTGTCTTGCTCTAATACCAAAAGAATGGAGAATATCCTTAAGCAAACATAATATTATCCAATTTTCACTATGTATAATAAGACTTTTTACAAAATTTTTGGATAAATATATGCATCACGGTGAGTAAAGAAAGAAATTTCTGATACCAGAGTATCCATTCCTGAAGAGACACCAAAATAATAATAAAGTGATGTGGGATTCCTCTTTGTATGCTGTGAATACCATTGGTGAATAAAGAAAGTGCCTTGGCCTGTTGATAGGGCAGGGTTCAGCTAGGCAGGAAAAACTAAACAAAATGCTGGGAGAAAGGAGGCAGAGTGAGGGAGAAGCCATGAAATCTCTGCCAGACAGATGTGCTGAAACTTTGCTGGTAGGCCATGACCTCGTGTTAATGCACAGATTAATGGAGATAGGTTAAATTAAGATGTAAGATTTAGCAAATAAGAAGCTAGAGCTAATGGGCCAAGCAGTGACTTAAATAATATGGTTTCTGTGTGATTATTTCGGGAGTTTGGACGGCCGGGAAACGAACAAATGGTCTCTTACTACAATAAAGTCTTAAGACAATCAAAGAATCAGGTAAAATATCCAAAAGTCACCATATTCTGACAGCATAGCTTTGATCAGCCACTCAAAAACAATTTACCATATCCAAGGAGATTTTTAGGCATGTTGTCTTTACATAGCTCAGATCTCACTCTTTCCTTGCTCTTCACAAAAGTGCTATGTGCCTTAAAAATTATAGGTGAATTTGAGCTACACCTATATTTTTTAAGTTTTCCCTTGAGTACACTTAGTACATTGAAAGTCTGTATTATAATATTTTTGTAGATGGTGACAAGTGTCTTGGGCACACAATCTGTCTCTGAAGTTTGGCCTTCATGGGCTATTTCAAACTGAAGGCAATTTGATTGTCAGGCTCTCAAATTTATGGACTTCTTTAGCAGAAGAATAAAGAACAATTAAGAGGTAGCATTTTTTTTCTGATCTGGAAACAGGAATTACCTGTTACCATGTGTTAACAATTGCAAAATTATGGGGTTTTTTTTCACTATTTTTCCCATAGTCACCATTTTAAGGAGCACACAAAAAATGTAAAAATAAATAAAAAGAGAAGTCAAATTATTTATATTTCTTGGTGCTCAGTTCAGTTATTAGATATTTCGCATCCTTGGTTCTTTCTTTGATGTTTTTTTTCCTTTTTTATTCTTTTTATTTAGTCTTAGTATATATGTCTATACTAATATTTCAGATCCCTTTATGGAAGTTTATTTCAATCTGAAGTCTAAACTAGATAGTAACTCATACTTCGTAATATAGTACAAGACAAAGAGTTTCCCATTCTTAAAATATAGTAAACAACCCAACATGATACAAACTGGTATATTTTCACAAGGAGCATTACGTCATCTGAACGATGTTCTTGAAGTAGTGTGGCTTTCATAGAAATCATATATCAAAATGTGTCATCTTCTGCATTAAAATAAAACAACACCAGCTCACGAGTGTCCCTGGAAGTTTCCATGACGCTGCCCTGTAAAAGCACAATATCTGACACACCATATGCACACGGTCCTTGTTGTGTCTGCTCTGCCCCTGAATGACAATAATGGTGCTGCCGGAGCTCTTGGAACTCATGCAATAGCGCAACCCCTGGCAGCCCTGCACCTTCCCTGCTCCATTTAGCTTCATCCTCTGTTCAATTACAACATCGTGACCCACTGGTTCTTGATCTGTTTACATGCAGGATTCTAAGCCTCTAGTGGAAGCCACATCAGGTGGTGCCCACCCCAGCACCTTCCTGTCCATGCTGTTCAGATGCAGACACTCTTATCTTGCAGCATTGCAGCATCAGGAGAAAGCACAATGCCAAAATGGTCAGACCAGGCCAATGCTAATAAGCCCATGACTTTGGCACAATTAATAGGAAACAGTCTCTTCTCTCCGAAATGTCCAATTAGTGAAATAAATATTTATAGTCTTTATGGGCTGCTATGAAACAGAAATTTAACTCTAGGACTTACAGGAGTAAAAGTGATGGAGAGAAATTGATATCCAATGACATTCTTTCTGTTTCTGAACCTATTTTTTCCTGAAGAATTCAGACACTCCACCTTTTAAATTACACAGGTAGATGAATGTTTTGATATAACTTTTATTCTAGTTTTAAGGTAATTATGTCTTTGTGCTAAATAATTCCTTCCCATTCAATGTGGGCTTCTTGTAAACAGGAGAAGGCAAAGGGGGTTGGGATGTCAGTTCTATAATTAGATGACAGGAAATTCTGACTTATGCCTTGCTGGCGTGCTCTTTTATTGGCGTGTGGGCTTTCGTGCTTTGAAGAGGCAGGCTGAGGTGCGGGTGAGGTGCCGATAATAGCAAGCTTTCAGACACCAGAAAAGGAAGGAACAAAGACACCAAGTCTAACAAAGTACAAGAAACTGAATAATGCTAACAACTACTAAATGACCTGGCAAATAGATGCGCCACCATTCTGGCTGCAAAATGAGTCTCCCAATGCTTGAGATTTCAGCTCTACTTTGCTCCCGACATAAAAGATCCAGTCAGATCTGTGCTGTCCTTAGTGCCCCATAAACTCTAAGTTAAATGTGAGAAGTTAAGATGGGGACTCAGAGACTATACAGCAGTAAGCAGCACATACTCTCCTTTTGCGCTTTATGTAAGTCATGAAAGTGGATTTCTGTCTGTATCATCTACAAGACTCTCAGCAGTTGGACTAGGAAATTCTTTGCCATGGAATAAGGAACGACCAGCAAGATAAGCAGCATGGAGGAAAATTGAAATTTCAATAACATATCCAATACCCTTGAAAATCCCCCGAACAAAGGCAAAGCATGGATTCTCTCCCACCATGCCTTTTCCTTCATCACTTCAACCACAAAGAAGAAATTTTTAACTCTTTAAAACTTAAATTCACTGAACAGTTAAGAACTTAAAAAATCTTTCAGAAAAATACATAGATGGGAACTAGGAAAGATGAGAAATTCTGCCAGAAAAGTACAAAGAAACCCCTGGAGTATCAAGAGAGTGAGAAAGTGAATAGGAAAAAGATGAAACAAAGTTCATGGAAGTTCAGGTGTGTGGGCTCATGTGCATTTGTGTGCGTGTGTGTGTGTATATCTGTGTCTGTCTGTGTGCTTCTTCACATAATCAGAAGATAATCACACACAGACTACAGCTAACTTGTTTGTAGTTAGGGACATTTTAATGGAAGGAAGATTTGTCAAAAGACCGAGTGCAAAGGCACCTCCTCTGAAACACATAGGCAGAGCAGAAGTTTATAAGCAAATCCTAAATTGTATTTCAAATCCTTGACAAATCCGATGTATCTCACAGCCAAGACCAGGGGCCTCGTATAGTTATTGCCCTTAGAGCTCAAAATAAACAGGTACAAAACAAGGCTTGTTTTTTTTTTATTGTTTTCAGACATCAAGTCCGTTTTTTTCTTAAATCATTAGAGCTACATACTAGAGAGTATACAAGAAGAGCCTAAGGTTGGACCTTAAAGGACAACCCCAAGGATGAATCTTTATTAGAAGGTATTCTGTCACCACAGTTCTGATTCAGTCAGAAGCATTGATGACTAATTGCTTACAATCAGATCATTTGGCAAAGTGTTGCCGGTTCTGACAGGCAAGGCTCATGGTATGTTGATTGTTTGCAACATATTCTCAGTATTGCTGTTGACTCTATCCCTACAGATCTCAGTCAACACCAGCACGCCTAACACGGGGGGCCACCCTTATGTGTAGTTAGTTCTCTCTCTTCCTAAGGCTTCTATCATTCCTGGTCTGACACAGTCATTCTTCCATAACTTCAGAAACCTTCTCTTAATAATTAAGATTACAATACCATTACATCATTCCCCCTTTTCTTTTCTTTCCCCCAAACACTCCCGTGTACAAGCCTTCCAACTCTCTCTCAGTTCATCACCTTTCTCTTTAATTGTTGGGATGCGCATTACACATTCCTGGATGTATTAATACAATCTGCTCAATCTGGATAATGTGGTTTGTATACATATGATTTCAGACATGGCTGACTCTTAGGTGTTGGATAACCAAATAATGTGCTCTTCCCTGGGGAAGAATGGTTATTCCTCCTCTCAGTATTCCTTTGTTGCCTGTAACTCCCTAGTTCTATCTTTTCCTACAGTCGGGGTTTTATCAGGGTTAAAATTCTTTAATTTTGTGTCTGGCAATCATCATCTGCCATCAGTGTAAGGGCCTCCCTCCTGAATATTTCAGGGACCATACCTCTCCCTTCCACCATTCTATTAATTTAACAATAAAGATATTTTTGCCCTCTCTTCTCCAACTCCATGCTTATTTCTCCATAGTCAAAAAAAAACACCAGAGTGCCCAGCTGCCCTTGAACACACACTTTCTGATTTTGGCCTTTTATTCTCCCATAGGAGTCCCCACTCCTGATCATCTCTGCTGTAGTTTAAAAGTATGTGTCCTTACAAAATACATAACACTAAGAAATATATATGTGTGTGTCCAATATGTGTGTGTCTACATATAGACATAACTTAAAAATTTGGTAAAGATACCATAATAGACAGAAGGTAGGAAGATACAACTTGAAATGGCCCATATCCGTGATATTGTTCAGAAAATGACTGATATGTCCAAAGGCACTTTCTAATCTTTCAAGGATTCCCATGAGAAACTGAGGAGCAGTCCACACAATAATAGCAAAAGATTCCTAATAGGTGAATGAAATGGAAAGGAGCAATGAGTCTCAACCTGTGGGTCATGACTCCTTTGGAGGTTGAACAACCTTTCACAATGACAGCATATCAGATATCCTGTATATCAGTTATTTACATTATGATTCACGACAGTAGTAAAATTACAATTATGAAGTAGCAATGACGCTAATTTTTTGGTTGGGGTCACCACCATATAAGGAACAGTTTTAAAGGGTCACAGTGTTAGGAAAGATGTGAACCACTGGATAAGAGGGAAATGTTGTTATTTGAAGAAAAGAAAAAGGAGGAAAAACAGACAGAAATTCAAAAAGCAGGGTATTTAGATGATAGATACCATCTCTTCACTGGGACCCTTTGCAGAACATCAAGTGCATTAATGAGGATTTGAATAATTACAACATATGAAATATAATTCTTGCCCCTCAGCCCCTCTTGTATCCCCATATCTCTCCATCTCCTATAAATGACAGCTATGACAAGTCTAGCTGCAACTCCCTAACCATTTCTCTAAAAGTTAGACGTAATGGAAGCACAGAAGAAAAACCTCCATTCAACAAATCCACATTGTTCACCCTCCCCAAGCAATAGAGCAGCGGTTCTCAGCCTTCCAAAGGCTGCGACCCTTTAATCCAGTTCCTTATGTTGTGGTGACCCTCCCCATCATAAACTTATTTTTGTTGCTGGGTCACAACTGTAATTTTGTTACTGTTATGAATTGTAATATAAATATCTGATATGTGACTCCTGCCAAAAGGTCCTTCAACCCCCAAAGGAGTCTCTATCCACAGGTTGAGAATCAGTGCACTGGAAGAACTCATTCTGTTTTCTTGCCTTCTTCTCTATGGATGATGACTTCTTCACGGCCTGTGCTCAAAGTCTGCCCCATAGATGAATACTTTCTATCTAAATCAGGAAGTAAGCATTTCCCTTTATTAACAAGTAAGACAAGTGGGATGTCACAGAGGTCTGTACTCAGCACACCAGAGAGGGAGGCAAGATAATGATGTACCTGGACCAACCCGAGTTACATTATATGACTGTGAATCTAAAAGAAGAAAAATTTTTAATACTTAAAAGAGAAGGAGGAGTAAGGATGCAGACAGGGATGGACAGCATCTACTCATGGTTCCCACCCTGATTTCTTACCTGTTTTTCTATTCTTGTTACCCAAAGCGTATTTGTGCATTGCCAAGACCTTTACATTCAAAACACAAGGAAAATCTATAACAAGTTCATTATATTGAATAATTTCCACAAAAGGGCAACAAGATCCCCTTCACCCCTTTACCAAAAATCCTTTTTGAAAAAAGTACCTAAAATGTTACCCTATGAAATCATTGATGTCGTTATAAAACTGGGGGACTTTCTAATAGATTTCCTGGGATACTTGGGGCTTTGCCATTTGTCTGGTTCCCTGATCTGGGCAGTGACTCCGTACTCTGAACTTTTCTTTCTTCCTCTGTAAATTAAAATAAGACTGACGTTAAAGCAAGTCTCTGCCTAGATGGTCAAACATGTTTGCTACAGGTCATTTCTTCTTCCTCTGCCCAAGCAGTCAGTGTATTTTCATCATTAAAGTTACAGAGTCTAACTTTGCAAATGCATTTGTGAGGTCCAGGCTAGCAAGACTCATACAACCCTCTGCTTCTCCTCCATCTGTCTGCCAACTGACATTCTTTGTTGCTAATCTAAACCCAGGCCATATGTTCTCCGTATGGGAGACTCCTTCCTGCCCAGGTGGGGAAGCAGACACAATGATCTAATAAGGCTTTTCTGTCTCGCTAGGGCAAGTCTTGGGAAATTTTCCAAACATTGAGAGGTTCTGATGAGGCACCACAAGCTTGGGTGACTATGTTCTTCATCAATTTTTTTTCTTAACTTTCATTTTTTTCTCCCAAGATCCCCAAACTATGTTTCAATCCTGTCATTACCTGTTTCCTTGTCTCTGTTTAGTCTAGCAGACAGGTCGAGACTCAGAAAAAAAAGATTTCAGCATGGGATGTCTGTGTGGTGTCAAGGACAGTGTAGATGAAAAGTACAAATTAAGAGCTGCAGAGCAGAGTTAAGAGGCTCCAAATGCCAAACCTGTAGCCTCCCAGCCAAAGGAAACATGCCATACTGTCGAAAGGGATGTGGAAGTTAGTCAGGCACACAGTGCCACAGGGTGGTTACCTCAATGATACTAGTGGATCCAAAGTACAGGGTATGAGAAAAACATTAAAGAAGAGAGAGAGAGAGGGGGAGAGAGAGAGAGAGAGAGAGAGAGAGGGAGGGACGGAGGGAGGGAGGAAAGGAAAGAAGGAAGAAACGAAGGAAGGAAGGAAGAAGAGTAGAAATAGGAAAACTCTGGTCAGAAAGCAAAGTTCTGATTCTAACCAGGATAGTATAAAAGAAGAAATGAATAAACTGAGGAGCATTTATTGCTTAGGCAAGCTCCTTCCTGTCTGGTCATAGTAGTGGCGATCTCAAATATTAACATGACCATATCAGGTTCTGAGTGAATCCTTTGAGACACCCTTGCTGATAATTACATAAAGCAAAAAATTAGGTTTTCGCTTTCACCTTCTTAAAAACCACTGTTCTTCTTTCTTTTCTTTTGTTTTTGTTTTTTAGAATACTGAAAGATTTATCCTTAAATAACTCCATGGAGTTAATCAATAGCTAAGTTAAAAAGGGAAAACATATTTATAGTCAAACTCACTAATATCACAGTGTAGGTCTGAACAACTAAATTAGCCTCCTGTTTTATTTAGTTGTCTCCTACTTTCCAAATTTTTAACTCAGCTTGTATTGCTCTAGCTCAAATACCTGACCCTGGTCAACTTCCTAAAAATCTCTGCAGCACAATTTCCACATCCACACCACAGCAATTAAAATCTCTGCCAGACAATTGTGTCATGGATGTGTAATCCTAAAGGCATTTTTACAAAGCCATTTGCTTCTTCTTAGGAGTAACACTTAGACGTGTAACAAGCACGGGTTTATACATTTAATTGACCCCCGGTAAAGACAGTGTCATGGATGACCTTCAATCATGTGGTCCGATCCCATCATTTGGATCTCTGTGTTAACTGGCCATCCTATCATCCTTCTTGCTTGCATTGGATTTCTTCATAAAGGAGCAAACAACGGTGTGTGAGCTTCTCAGATGAAGGCGCTACAGAGTGTCACAAACGTCACCTCATTACAGGCTCGAGCCTGTTCGAGGAAGCTTCCCGTCATTATCTCCAGCTCTTTCCACAGTGCACAGGGCTGCATTTTGCTACCATGTCAAGCCACTATACAGTTAACACGAGCATGTAATTAGTGTTTTATGTTGAACACAAATGAATGATACTTCTTGCGGATGGAGACAGGCAATGCATGCTCACATGTTATGTTGAGTCTACGAAAACTGCCACAGACTTTGGTATGGCTAGCCTTCAAGTCTCCAAAGAGAAAATTCAACTGAGATATCTGTCTCACATTTACTGACATGCCTTTGGATTTGTCTGTGGCTGTGTTCTTTAAGGGAAGCAGTCATACAGCCGTCCATGCATGTGACAATAAAAATTGCTTCTATAGTGAGTGAGGAGCTCAGTATATTTAACCACATATATAAACTTGTTTTTTTCTAGTCAGCAGTTTTATACAAGGATTAAAAAAAAAAAGGTGAGAGGGACTTAATGTTATATAACGTACTTTATTCCTTCCCAAATTAGCACTGCGTTTAGAAGATCATGCTGAATAGTTTTCCATGTAATACTTTCATTATAACAGAATGGCAAAGAATTGCATTAGCCTTAAAGAGATATGAACTGGAAAGGTCGTTTTGGTGATAATGGGATCCATCACGGGGATGGAGGAAAAACTCAGGAAGAGTCACAAAGGATGTCCTTTTCCCCCACACTCCAAGTTTTTTTTTTTTGATTACCCAAAGAAACTTATTCTTTATAAATGTATACTTTTCAAATTACCTGGGAGCATGCTTCAAGTGGATTGCACAGCTCACTAGAAAGGCATTAGGCATTTTGGTCTAAGTGAATCATACTGGGTCATCAAGAGGACCTGAATATTTAACGTGGAGCAAAGAGGATTCTCCATCATGTTTGATTTCTAACCATTTATATCCCAAAAATAGCTGCTCTTTGCCAGGCATTAAAAATACAATTTTGTAAGGCTGTCCCAATCTCTAAGGGTCTAAAATGACACCAGAGCTCATGGATTCTACATTTAAAAGTTCTAAACTCTGGCAAGCTATCTCTCTGCTTCCAAGTTAAGGAAATTCTCAGTATCAAAATAATTTTTCTTAATATAAGAGTTAATTTATTTTGTCCAGTGGATAATTAATTTAATAAATAAACATTTAGTTTAATCTCATTTCTATACATACTTAAGGAGTTCTACAAAAACATATCATGTGACACTTTTGTGGGAATCCTGTAAACTCATCATCATTGAGAATGTCTTGAAGGCTTC
Source organism: Ondatra zibethicus (assembly GCA_004026605.1). Classification (NCBI taxonomy): domain Eukaryota; kingdom Metazoa; phylum Chordata; class Mammalia; order Rodentia; family Cricetidae; genus Ondatra; species Ondatra zibethicus. The sequence continues at coordinate 18,171 of PVIU01011164.1, forward strand.
TTAGTCATTGGCAAAGTTCATACTATATTTTACTAAATAACTGCCTAAGTTATAAATAGTTGAATTTGCCACTATTTTCCCCACTTGTCTAACCTAAAAATATTTCCTGTTTCTAACCTCTATTGAAATTCCCTATTACAGGAAAGCGAGGAAACAAAAGTGACTGTTTCTTTAATTCTAAAACGGTAAGGATAAAAACTCTTGCCCTAGATATCCCATAATAATTTGATAAATAAAATAAGAACATATGAGGAGTAAGTTGCCAGTTCTAAAATGCCCTGAATCGTATTTTGTTTCAATCCTTTTTTTTTCTTTTAAATTCTAAACCCACTATAATTTTAATGGGTCAAATTTTGAGACATATATCCTTTCTGTTCTCATGCCCTTCGGGTTAAATGAAAAGTCTTTTCTGCACTTAATTGGGTTCTTAACAAAGTATCTGTAGACATTTCTGCTGTGTAGACATAGCTGGGTTATGTTCAAGAGCTGCCAGTCTGTGTGGAGCCCCGTACTATCAAACAGTGCTAGATTGTGTACACTTCAGCTCAGGCATAAGTTAGGGAAACTAGGTGATATTACAAATTACAACTCTGTCACCCACGCCCTTCCTAGTCATCAATGAATGCTGAAGGGTGGCTCAGGTTTGAAGGAATATTCCAGGAACTCCCAGCACACTGCACAGGAAAAAAAGCTCTTTGCCATAATTGTTTGTCCCCACCAACCAACAAAATGGGGTTACCAACTTATGTTCCGGAGTTTGTTTGTAACTTTAAAATTATTTCCAGAGCAAAACAGAATAAGAAAGGTTTAAGGCTCCACATAAGCTTAATAAGTCCATGTTTCTCTGAAATACTATGCTATGAAGTAAATTAGAGCAAGGTTAGGGACAATTTAATACCAAAAAATGAGATGGGAAAGGACAATTGATTGTACCTTGGATCTTGATGAAATTGAAGTATATTTAGAGAAAATAGATTGTGGGTTTTAGAAGTTTTAGAAAACCAAAACAAATGAATTTTCAAAACTTTCAAAAAATTGTGTGTATTAATCAGTATCTTTTCAGGTCAAGATTAAATATTTTTTGGTAGTGACATGACATTCTCCTTTAGGATCCTAGGTAGTTTCTGCTGTTGCCATAAAACTATGACCTACCAAGAACAACTTAAGTGATACAAGATTAATTTTTCTTACACTTTTATGTAGTAGTCTGCCATTTAAGGAAGTAAGAGAAGGCATTCCAGGCAGGAATCTAGAGGCAGGAGCTGGAGCAGAGACCATAGAGGAATGCTGCTTACTGGCTTGCTCTCCTTGGTTTGCTCAGTTTGCCATTCTCTACAACCCAGGACCACCCACCCAGGGATGGCAACACACCTAGTGGGCTGGGTCCTCCCAAAATAATTAATTAATTTAAAAAATGCTTCCAAAGGACAGACAGAAACTCCTCAACTGAACTCCCTTCTTTTAAGGTTACTCTAGGTTGTGCCAATGCAATCAGTACAGTCATTTGGAGGTTCACCATGGGGACATACACAGAAGAAGAAATAAAAGAGAATGCAGCGAAGAGAGACTTTGCATTAAGACCTGTGTAAGAACAAGGAGAGAATGTAGAAGGGAGTTAGCATGAATGAAATAAGTCAATGTGATGGGAATAAAGATGTCTAGATCATGTTTACTGTGATCAACACAAAAGCAAAATAAAATATTAAGATGTTTGTGAACTAGCAGAAAATGGTTCAAACTAAGCAATGTAGCACGTATAAGAAACACACACACACACACATACACACACATTCTTTTGGAATTCAGCAGGTGACTGGATATGAAGCGTTCATATGCAGAGGGCAGGAGAAAGGGGCTGAACAGCAAACCTATTCAGAATGCTTGCAAGTCAAATATTCTGAACGTAGAGGGTGCCAGCACTTTATGGAAGCGCCACTCTGCAGTAAGCTCAGAAAGCAACTAAGTGCCCATAAATATACGTGTAATAGATGCTGAGAACTTAGGATGCTCCTACACATTTAAAAATGCTTTCCACAAAAGGGATAGTAAGCATGCTGAAAGAGCATGTACAAGAGTGCAAATATATTAACCAGTAAGCCAATAATAGCATCTGGGATTGCCAGTAGTCCCGCAATGTCTTGATATATTTCAGTAGTTAATACAAGGACATCACCATGTGGTAACTGGGGGTGGGGGGGGCTATACCACCTTCTGACTGGCATACAAGTTGCTGAAACAACAAATCATTTCGTAAGCACTCTAAGAAACAAACACTAGAATACCTTCCCATATTGAGAGCTTAAGAGCAGATACACACAACTTTTCTACCTCCTGTGCATGACAGAGTTTCCTGTCAAAACCACTATTGCTGAAGCAGCACAGGGTCATTATGCATTGGGCGATGTGAGAGGGAAGTCAGGCAAGTTAAGAGAGAGAAGGGAAAAGAGACAGTGTTTCATTAGTACTCACTTTAGAAGAGAAAATCAAAACAGCAAGATGTCAGGTCAAGTAAGTCAGCTCCATTTCCTGTTACGTCATTTCATCTATGACTTTAACGGGCTGGTGTTTAATAGTTTAATGTTACCGGGAGCAGGAGACAGTTCCTGCGAGCCCCTCCTACATTGTTCTAGTATTAATAAAATGCTTAAATGAAGATGGTGGAAATTTTCTTGCCAACCTACACTGCTGTTATTTTGCAAGTGAATTCATATTGTCTTCATGAAAAGAATAAGCAGTATGTTTAATAAATAAATATAGCCTATTTATGAAATTTAAATTCTAGACAATAGGATTACCAAAGTGATACAAAAACCACCACAAAAGTCATGTGTGGGAACATCAAAATTTTTTAAAATAAGAACTAAGATCAAAGTGTAAAGGTGCTTTTAAATACTTGGCCCTACACACTTATTATTATTTTTAGGTATTGTAATAATATAAGTTATTATTGCTATCATTAATCCAAATTATTAATATGCTTAAAAATAACAAAAAATGATTGATTTCTTTGCCTTTTTTGCCATATTACCTGTATCTCAGTGCTCAAACCCACTCTGCATGAAGCAGTTATACATGGGGGGTGAGGGATTGAAAACGTAGAGTAATTAGACTATGGCAGTGCAGTCAGGGGACAGTAATAAATCCTGCTCAGCCTGAACAGAAAGCTTGGGCTTTTTCTCTCAGGCACTAGACAAGTACAGATAAGATTGCATTTGGGGTTCGACTAAACTATCTAGCTCATAAAACAAGAAAGAGAGACAACACAAGAAGAATTATCTTACAGTTTATCTTACTCTAAAGATAAGCAATTCCAAGCAGACAGATGAAGAGAGCAGCCTGGGTAACAGTTACTTCTGCTGAATTGACCCTGAGCCCCTGGTATTAGCACTTACCTCAGAACAGCAGGGACAACCTTATGGTTCCTTGAAGAGTCCCGGGAATGCTACACGATCTAGGTGAAATTCCTAGCCCTGTCGTTTTGCATTGGTTCATCTGGGAATATACTGTTTACCATGTCCAAACTTCAACATTCTCATCATAAAGCACGGAAAACAAATGCAACCTTACAGGCCATAGTGGTTTAGAACACACAGGAAAAGCCTCTCAGTCGTGGTGAGGGGCAAATGGGGTGGGGACAAATTAACAGGAATGTCTGTTCTTCCAGAAGCCGCAGTGATGGTGTGGGTAAGGACTGAGAGATCAGAAAGGTCCTCAGATGGTGAGGTGTCCTCTGCTGGAGCTCACTCGGGAAGAAAGGGAGAAAGGGCTTAAGAACAAGAGGGACTGCCTCATTAGAAGACAACACCACTTGATCCAGCTTCCTCCAGTCTCCTTGCGTTTCTAGAGCCAAAATAAATTTTGGGAGTTTGATCCATCAGCTTTTACTGAATATTAGCTGTGCAGTAACTGGTTTCCTTAGGTGGTTCTGGCTGATTTATTTCTCACCAGAGTTTTGACCAATTCCCATGCACACCTGCAGACTTTAGCTCTCTCAGCAAATCCTTCACTGAGCTGGTTGTCACTTCTTAGAACTTGAGTTTCCTTGAATAATATAGCTTTCCTTGCATCGATCACATCCACTTTCTATATAAACTATGTCTTCCCACAACTCAGAGGGTTGTTTTTGCTTGTGCCATCTTGGAGGTCAATGCCGATATTATTTCCATCCTCAAATTTTGAATTAACCCTATAAATATATTTTTTATCGGTAACACAGAAATGAGGGCAATATAGTCAAATGTCTGTACTCACACTCCCTTCTCAGCCTTCCTGAACTCCTAATATTCAAGAGCATAAGTTAAAGTTATCTTAATATTGAAACATCATCTAATTTAGCCTATACATTTCCTGCTTTCTCAGGCCGCCCTTGGCTTGAGATCTTACCTTAGAATTGGGATGACCTGAAAAGCTGTTTGGAAAGGAGGGAGACTCACAAGTGAAATTCAGACTGATCAAAGAGAAGTTCTCTCAAAGGATGGCACTTAGATCACATTGAGAGCCAAGGGGCTGCTGTTCATAGCCCTGACCTAAGCAAGCCTACATATATCACAAGGGCAAATGCGGGCACCAGCCTGAGTGGCCTGGGATGTTGACCTCACCTCTCTCTTCATGATTGGCTAAGGATTTTAAACTGTGTTTTGCTCAGTTGTAAGAAAGTAGAGCTGGGACACTTCTACTTCCCTACACTTTGTTTAGAGTGACTTCAAGGCCCTTGCCGTTTTAAAAAAGATAAAGAAATTGAGTACTCTCGAGTTAACCCTGTGGCATTTCCTGAGAGGCCTGTTTGGAAGAGAAATGTATACTGAAGTTTTAAACATTTGGAGCTTAGGCTGCAGCACAGGGTTAGAGAAAGTACAGTGCAGACACTGGGCCCTGGATTCAATATAAACAATATGCCCAAAGATGTATTGATGTACAAAAAATATTGCTTCTATTAAGAAAAATTGATGCTGAATCAATTTATATATATATATATAAATTATATGTAATATATATATTAATGTTACTGAAATAGGCTTTGAGGTAAGGATGTGGGGATTTCTAAGAAGAAAATTACTGAAAGTTATTTCTGGTTTGGTCTAAGTGCTAGCTCAAGGTACGTTAAAACGACATAACTTCCTGAACTCTCTCAGAGCATGGAGTCTTTAAAACTCAACTTGAAACCTTTCAAACCACATTGTTCTTTACTTCCTTTATTGATTCATGTGAAAAAATACATTTGAAGAGTGTCCACTGCATGCTAGGTTCTACAAAAAATGCATGTTATAATGACCATGTTAAGGTCCCTGGCAGAGAATGGAGTTGCTAAGGGGAGGAGAGAGCATGGACAATGAGCAGGACATGATCCTCATGAGACTTCACTAGTCTGTTCTGCAGTTCGCTCACCCCATCCCTCCTGCCATGTCCTCTAAACCTACTCCTTGTCTTCCAGGATTCCTTGCTCCAGTGGCCCACGCTTTTCACCATTCTTCCTCACTATTCAAGCCGAAGAAAACATGTAGTCTTACTAAATGTGTTAGTTTAAGATTCAGTGTTTAAATTATATGTGGTGGATGTGTGTGCTTAGTTTGTGCACATGAGTCCTGGAGCCCAAGGAAGCCAAAGAGGTCAGATCTCCCAGAGCTCAAGTTACAAGCTGTTATAAACTGTCTGGATTGGGTGCTAGAAACTGATCTCTAGGCCTCTATGAAAGCAGTAAGTAATCTTAATCAATGAACCATGTCTTCAACCCATTTAGATGTATTCTCAACAAATATTTAATTTAGAACCATTCTAATGAAAGAAACAGGAATATACTTGAAATGATGTGTATTGATACAAATTAATGATTCCATTCTGACGTAGAACATAAAGAGAAGACATTTAGCTCCAGGCTGGTAGAGAGTTGATAAGAGATATAACTCTTGGCGCTCCTGAGTCACAGGTACACGAACTTTCCTTGCACGGCCTTATCTACCACTCCTTTTCTTCATTCTCAGATTTTGCTCCTGTGACAAATATTTGAGAGAAACCACTTAAAGGAGGATCTATTTAGGTTCAAACTTTCAGGGGAATTTGTATTATTTTTAGGATTATAATATAATTACACCATTTCTCCCCTCTTTTCCCTCCTTACAAGCCCTTCTATACCGCTCCTTGCTCACTTTCAAATTCATATCCTTCTTCATTCATTACTGCTATATGCATATAATATATATTATATACTTAAATATATATTATATTGTACATTAGGTATATTATGTGTATGTATGTATATATAATATACCTAAATATAACCCACTCAATCTGTTAATGTTACTTGTTTATATGTTTTAAGGGTTGGCAGCTTGGTATTAGATAACCAGTTGGTGTGCTCCTCCCAGGGGAAGACTATTATTTCACTCTCGCTATTCCTTAGCTGTCTACCACACTTTGTGTAGGATGGCAGTTTTATGATCTTTCTGTTGTTGTCCTTATTCATCTCATGTTTAGGTAGTCATGGCGGTGAGCCTTTATGAGTGTACCCTCCGACATTACTATAAGACGCAATCTCGCAGCCAACCCCACAATCCTCTGGCCATTATAGTCTTTCCACCCCCTTTTCTTCACTGTTCTATGAGCCTCAGGGTGCAGGAGTGTCTTATAGATGTATCCATTGAAACTGGACCCCACAACTCTGCATTTTTAATTTGTTGTAGTTTTCTGTCTCTATCTGTTGCAAAGACAAGTTACCTTAATGGGGAATAAGAACTACACTTATTGTAGGCTAAATGTTTAGAATGTTTGGGATTATTCTGTTTTATTAAGGTAGTAGTTATAGATTCTCCTCCAAGAGCCATCGTCGATGCAAGTTTTTGTGAGGCTGGATCGTCTCAGCCAGTAGTCTTGAAGCTGTTCTAGGAAACTGCAACAGGGGTGCTTGGAAATGATGGACCCTCTGGACCCTCCATTCCCGTTGGAGATTTTTCAGAGGGTCTTCCTCAATCAAACCTGATTTTCCTTAACCCAGAAAGAATCCTCAGCCTCTCATTTCCTGTGGAAACAGAAACAAAATTACTCTTCTCCAAAGTAATGGATCTGTGCACTTAAATTCTGAAGTCAAGGCATTTTCAAAATATATAGGTTGGATTAATCCAGCAGTATTTACAATCAAATGTCTTTTAGCAGTTGCTGTTGCTCCCTCCTCAGCAGTCAAACAATTTGAAGACAACACAATAACATACAGTATCCAGATTTTCTGTGTGCTTTCCATATTTATGTGGCTTTTTAACTCTATTTCTTTTATTTTTAATTCTTTAGTTTTGGGTTTTTTTTGAGACAGGGTTTCTCTATATATCTTTGGCTGTCCTGTTGACCAGGCTGATCTTGAACTCACAGAGCTCCACCTGCCTCTGCCTTCCGAGTGCTGGGATTAAAGGCATGTGCCACCATGCACTGCTACTCTATTTCTTTTTTTTTTTAGGACTTACTCTGTCCTTTTTTATAGCAGAACAGAAACTTCTGTTTACAATCCATAACTTAACTAGAACTTAGTAGCTGGCTAGGTTTCCAGTACCAGGCATGGTTTCCATTTAGCTGAGTGGATCTTAATCCCAAGTAGAGAGCTGTTAGGTACCATTAAAGTATGCATACCACTACCATACCCTTAGGGTTATCATGCCATGCTGGTCATTATTCAGATTCATATGTGCCATCACCATGTAGACTGTTGGTTGCATAGCACCTTTGGAACCCTATGGTTCCATGAAAGCTAATCATCAGGAAATAGGTTTTCAGGTCAGTTCCAGTTCAAGAGCCTCTGGGCCCCATTTCTGAAGGACATGGTGTCTTTAGCAATAGGGGATTACCTCCTACCTATGGGGGGCAACCAAAGGATAGCAATAGGTTATTTGTTTTGCTATCTCTTGGACACCCATGACCAACAACTTAAAAAGGGTTCCTCACATCTGACATTGGGATTTTTGTTAGATGGTCTTTAACTCCTGGAGGGAGCATATCAGCTCAGTTAAGAAAAGTTCATTAAAACTATTATTTAGTTCATGGTTAACCTATTGCTATGAAGTGAGACAAAACATCATGATAACAGTCATCAGACAGAATTACTTAGCTCATGGCATCTAGGAAGCAGAAGTGGGGACAGGATAAGAGATGACCCCCCTCCTAAGATGAGCCCACAGTGACCTGCTTCCCAGCTAGACCACACCTCCTAAAATTTATAGCACCTACAAAAATCATACCACCAGCTGAACACCAAGGTGTGGTCATTCCATATTCAAACCACAGCATTCTAAATAGTGCCAAGTCAGGTCACCAGCAGAAATGTTTAGATCAGTCACTACATCATCCCCTGTCAACATCGAATTGCTAGCATTATACATAGACTTGTTTCACTGTAGGCATTTTACATCTTTGGGGAATATTAAAAATACAACCCATTGTCCATGATTGAAAAGTCTCTTGGAAGAAACAAAATGTACGAATCAATAAGAGAAGGTGTTGTTGAAATTCTCTTCACCCTTTGTACACTCCACTACTACCCAATTCAAACCATACAGAGACATAGGCAAGGTCTATACCATCTAAATGACAAGCTGAAGAATAGTCAGATATGTGGATGTTGCCAGGTATTCTAGTGTTTGGTGTTATGTAGACAAACGCATGGATGGCAGCCAGATTTCTAAAATACGGGAGACGGTTTATGAAGACACCTTCTCATTACCAAGTACTCCACACAAGGAAATCGTCATCCCAGTTTTCATGTGGAGACTATGGAAAAAGCGATTTTGAGGAAAGATAAAGGGAGCCTGTCTTCCTGGGTAATATCAGATACTGAACCAAAATAAGTGCTCTTGGCTAGTCTGATAGGTAAAATCTCAGCATCTGGCATCTCTCCATTGTAGCTGATGTCATGCTGCTCTACTCCCAGAAATGCATTCCTTCCTCCCACAGGGTCTCCAGTAGTCAGGCAAGCATGGGTAGGGTAAGTCCAGCAAACGAGGTTCCTTAAAAGCAAAGACAAATATATAGTTCTCTTTCGTTCACATTAATTTTCAACTTTTCTGCATTCAGATGGAATGAACTCTATTGGTAGGAAAGAAAAGAGGGGGACGAAAATAAACCTGAAAAGCCCATGTAGACTTTTAGCACCCCATTCATCTTACTTTGTGAGACTGGGGCATACACCCGCCAAAGCTGGAAATTTGATTAGCTGGTCCCATGCGTAAGCTATCTCATGGGTATGGCATTTTAAAATATTTTCCAGATAGACAAAGCCATATTGGTTTCATTCTCCCTGTCTGTATAGAGTTAGTTTAAAAAAAAATAGAAAGAAGGAAAAAGAAAAAAAAAGAATTTCACATACTACCAAAATATTGCTTTTTTCCCAGTGATATTTCACAAATAATCTCAAAGAGAATATGCTGGATAAACTTTGAATTGTGGCAACCTTTAAGTTCAAGGTATTTTCCCACTTAATTCTCTAGATTTATCAGGATCTAGTAAAGTTTTTTTTCCAGTGGCAATTTGATAATAATTTCCAGTTTTATACAATACTCTAGAGTTTTGAGAAAATCCTGCTGACGGACATGAATCCAGCTGAAGTCATTCTGAAATGGATACTGAATTTATTGGCTTAGTCGATAAGGTGATGAAAATCTCTTCTAATCAGATGAATCTCTTCAGAGAATCAAAGAAGGCTTTTCCACTCCTCTCTAACTCATTAAAGCCTTTGCAGATCTCAGGGAATGACTTAATGGTACATATTTTGGCCCTTTCTTCTTTTGTGATCTTTAAACAGTTTAGCAAATTGTTTCTAGAGAAAACTGTGCATCGGAGCACAAATGCTTCAATTCAGAAGACACTGCAAACTCTTTGCTCATAAGGAATGGGCCAACCGAGCCGAAATCAGGAGGACACCAAAACTAATCTGTAGTAGATTCTCTAAGACCAGAAAAAAAATAAGTTGTAATGCACAAGGGCATTTTCTCCTGGAGGCTTCACCTGAGATTTCCATCCTGTCTCTCATTTCCACATTAAGCACAGAGAATAGAAGCGTGGCCTGAGGCAAAGCAAGGTCTATTCCTCTAAACTCTTGAATAGTGTCACCACTGGCAGACGCAGCTGAGTTAACAGTGTGAGTTACGGCAGATATATTCACCTGAGATTTGTCTAAAGCTTTACAGCAGCAGCACTGAGCAGTGAAAGGTTAGTAGCAGGCTTGGGTACCTGTTCTTCAGCTGATACTCGTTATCTAACACTTGTGCAGAAATCCGTGTTAACACTAATAAAAACCAAGGTCAATTTTCGTTCCACTTATATGCAAATGAACATGTTAACACCTGCTGCCTCCAGGAAAGATAAAAATTATACCCATTCTGTTACTGAGGAACTTCTCTGCCTTGGCGCTTATTGCTCAAAAAAAAAAAAAAAAACTCCATTCATAACTCTTTGCTAACATTTTTCCTGGAACAGGAAGACAATGGGGAAGTGAGGGGCTTTTCCTGGGTTGGACCACTTCCTGCAGTGTGCAGGTCTCCATAGACTGAAGTGCTTTGCCTGAGCCACTTCCTAGCTCCTCATCCAGCTCACTCTGGAGGACAGTCACCGACCACCGAACTAATGCCAATGATGGTTTTTAATCACGAGAGGTGTACAGATATTTTACAATACAGAAACAGCCGGCAGTCATACGACAGTTTAAACATATGCCACTCTGAAATGTGTAAGCTTTTAAACTAGCTCCTTTTGAGTATAAGATTATTTCCTGATCATTTGCATTTCAGAGAATAAACCTAATCACCCCACCCAAAAAAAGAACAGGTTTCAAATTTGCAAATCCCTATAAATTTGGCTGAGTAGATTTTATAAGAAAATCACCCATAAATATTATTTCTCCCTCTCCATACAAGGCCCAAGCCACTATATTTTCTTTATAACCAATTCATCATGCCATTCACATTTTTAAACAGATTTTAGGAATGAGTTTTAACTTTTTCCTCGGTTCACACATCTCACATCTTGCTTGAAGAAGTTGCATGAACTTTAACTGAGGAGTTTCACATATTCTCCTCATCTCAAATGCAGGCTCTGCAGGGAATAATTTCCTGTGGGAAGTGCGGGTGGGAGTGTCTCCATTTCTACCGAAAAGCAAGAACAGCTGCAAGCTGGAAAAAAAAGAAAAAAAAAAAACCTATATAGAAAAATGTCAAACTAGGGTCATTTCTACCTTTCCTCTGAGTAAAGCCAGCCCTCCTTCTGTAAGTACTTACTAAAAGAGAATTTGTTAATAAAGATGATGGCTCAAAAACAGGCTAGATAGCACTAAGAAGACATTCACTACTTTTCTCACCATTACAGAAAATACTCTTAAACACCATTTGTCATGTCTGCCTTTAAATGATGAATGTGGTGTGTGTCCTCTCTGTCTCTCTGTGTCTCTCTCTCTCTCTCTCTCTCTCTCTCTCTCTCTCTCTCTCTCTCTCTGTCTCTCTCCTTTGTGGATCTTTCCCTCCTCCTCTCTCCATCTCTCCCATAATCAGTAATAATAATATAATTTCACTAGTCTCTGAATATATTGTACATGTCAAAGCCAGAATTATGTAAAATACAATGCTTATCCCACTGTGTTGAATGTAACAAATTAAATATGCATTCATACATTTGAATATAGATACAACTTGAATATATGTGTGTATGTATTCATATATAATATTATGGTTCTTTTGCATACAGATTAAAAATACATATAATATTCATCTTATGCACATACACAATTTCTTTAACCCAGAATAATAAAATTTTATCATTTGACGGCCATTCAGATTAAATTAAATAGTGCTAAAATATACATCAGATAATACTTAAAATATGTTAAGACTAGAGCAGTAGTGTTTGTTTAGGCAAGAGTTATTCTGTGCTTGGTAAATTTCCAAACGGTGCCTAAATTACACTGCTGGGAAATTCTGAGCTCCAGTTTAGAACTCTGTGCACCAAATCAGAACATCTGTGAATGGCCTAGTGCGCGAGCTCCCTTGCAAAGATAGAGGATTGTTGGAATGCTTAGTTTCCAATAACCACCCCAGAATTTGTTTTAAATCACTTTGAAATCAAACACAGAGCTGGCTTTCAGTGTCAAAATTAAATGCAAATATAGATAAGGTCATTAACACTAACTTTTCATATTTTTTTGAGCATTTTTGTGTTAGGATTGTGTTTATGTTGCCATTCCTTTCAGAAAGATTTAAAAGGAAACTGAGTGATTCTAAATATTTAACAATGCTATCAGGGCCAAGGGAAGAATTTCAAAGCATATGATGTACTATAATGCGGAAAATTTCTCTCAAATGAAAATACAGTGTTAACGCAGATGGGATTGTGTTATATGGGGTGTCATCCATAAACAAAGAATGATAGACAACTAAGAAATGCTGAGTGGTGGTGGGGGCCCCCTAATTGGTTATCCAACACCAAGTGGCTAAGCATGCAACCATATGCATACTAGTAACTCTAAACAGACTAAGTCGTGCTTAGATATTTAAGTATTGTGTGTGTGTGTGAGTGTGTGTGTGTGTGTGTGTGTCTGTGTGCGTGCGTGCGTGCAAAACAATAGCAACTATGACTTCAAGAGGGAACAAGAGGGATGGTACTTGGAAGGCTTGGAAGAGAGGAAGGGAAAATGATGTAATTATATTTTAATTTAAAACTGTTTATTAAAAGTTTTTGAATAGGAAAATATCAACATGATGCCAATATTAAATTTTCTTCAGTGAATGTTATAAAATAAAAAAAACTGTAAATAAAGGAAAAATCCTAAAATAATCTGAAAGTCAATGCATATTCACAAGAATTCAGTTTCAAGGTTCTTGGTATATTTAGCCACTTTACATTTATAGCACCAAGAAACAAAGTGGTGTCAATTGTTTCTTTAAAAAAATTTTATCATGAGTGTTTATTTCTGTGTCGGAGGTATGCACAGACACATGACCCCTATGTGGACATAGAAGGATAACTTGCAGGGGTTGGTTCTCTTCCACCATGTAAGTCCTGACAATTGAAATCTGCTCATCAATCTTGGTGGAAATCACTGAACCCATCACACTGGTCACATTTATTTCTTTTTGAAAATGGTCTACAATGGGGTTTCATAAAAAATAACTATTGAATGGAAATTTGCAGTGTTTAATATAAATAATTGAAGAGATATGTGAAAATAATTCAAAGGGATGAAGGAATAATACATGTGAAGTTTAAGAGTAAAGACTATATCAAAGCAACACAAAGTCAATGTAGAACAAAGCATTAGCACTAACCGCATGTTACACTAATGAAATGTTCAAAATTTGCCTCATTCCGGTTATGGAAAATGTCTAGGAAGCTAGAAAAAAAGTCAATCTTGTGGCTCTGCTCGATTTCATAGATTTGGTCCCAGTACAGATAAAACATCACTCTGAAAACAGCTATAGAGAGTTCTATTGGGTTTCTAAGAATCTAAATTAAATACTATGAGAAAATTAGTTCAAAGATAATAGTGACCCTATGTCACTACTTTCAGTACAACTTGGACGCTGTTTAAGAATGTGCATTGACCTTCTGTGTTCTGCATAGTGTGTAGTTGCTTATTTGTCAGCCCTCATCAAAGAAACTTCTGTTTGAAAGAAACAGAAGCTGCTACACAGGCACCCAACTGATCACAATGAAAACACTTAGCAATTGTGAAATGCCCATCGTCAGTTGTCGCATCAATGCAAAACCTATACCTGAGGCTCAAGGAACATCATAGAAGAGGTGTGCAGAAAGATTACAAGAGCCTGAGGACCAGGAGACCTACTGCTAGACAGTATCTGTCTTCTAAACATGACCGAGAAGCTGTATCCTTGAAATCTCAACAGTACGGTTGCAAAACAAGACCCCCATAATGACAGCATCAGCTAAGAAGCCAGCATGGTTAGGGGAAACTTTACAAGGCCCTATCCCTAGATGAAGAACTATAGGTAATCAACAGCTGCAGAGAGACAAAAACTCAGTCCTCTTCTGGAAAGAGTCCTTTGGAATGTTATATAATTCCAAATGATCAGCCTTAAATAGATGTACGTAACAGCAATACTAAATGGGGTCAGTAGGTTATAGATGTGTGCATGTGTATGTGTATATGACTAATAATTATAGAAAAAAGCATGAACTTGAGAGGCAGTGGGGAAACAGCAGGAGTTGGGATGGAAAGAGGGGAGGGAGGAAATGACACAGATTCAGCAACTGTATGAAATTTAAATTTGGAAAAAAGTTATTAAGTGTATATGTCTCTGCATGTGAGTGAAGGCACAGACAGAGGCCAGAAGATGGCTTCAGTACCCTTGCATCTGAATATAGGCAAGTATTAGCTACCAGACTGAAGGGTCTACGGATAAGACTATAAAAATGTAGATTCCAGAAATAGGAATGTAGAAAAAAATATTAAGTTGTAAGCCTAGGAGAATGAGAACAGGCTGTCAGCAGCTTCCTCAGTAGCTTAAGGATTAACTATTAACAGCGGGTTACTCTGCTTTACAACCCATAGCTCTATTCACAAGGCCAAAACATCTCTCTGCAACCTGAGAGCTAGCCTATAGATAGGAGCTGAGTTAACTTTTAGGAAATAGATATATGACCTCTGGGTTATGCATTATCCCTGCTATGTGAAACTGGCAGCATCAAAGGGGAGAGCACAGGGCTTCAGTAAACACCACCTGGAAGTATCAAGAAAGATAATAGATTAAGTACGAACACTAGTTTAACTGAAAAACTCTGTTAATGGAGATTGCAAAGTAAGGCAATCTGTATCTGAGTTTTACCTTGAGATTATAAAAATTCCTTTGTTCAGACCTAATGCTTCGTGCTCATAGTATTAAAAAGGTGGGTTCAGAAACCTGCCTTTGTCACAACCTAACAAAATCCATCTCTGGCTGTGGTCTCAGCTAGCAGATAAGCTTTTTGTGCCCCATGGATATTTTTTTTATTATTTTTTCCTGGATTCTGGAAAAAATTTTGCTTCGGGTTTATTAGACTTTGGTGGTCTGTCCCCATATTTGTGCAACACCCCCTGGACCCAACACAGACAAGAGTGCTGGGAATCAAACTTGGGTTTTCTGAAAGACCAGTACATGCTCTCAACTTCTGGGCCACCCCTCCAACATATTTGAATCTTTTAAAATGGCATTAAAAGTCTAAAAGAGCATATGCAAATTGAATGGAAATTTTTGTAATGAAATATTCACTGATTCAAAACAGTGTATCCAATATGTTACATATACAATATATGAAACATGGGGATAGTAGAGAAATGTAACATGAGGGCCTGCTTGTTGGGGTTTCTGTCCTGCCTGGTTCCCACAGCCGTTAAGCCCCAAAGAAATCACACAGAGAGGTCTATATTAATAATAAACTGATTGGCCCATTAGCTCAGGCTTCGTATTAGCTCTTATAACTTATATTAACCCATTATTCTTATCTATGTTAGCCACATGGCTCGGTACCTTTTACAATGGGGCAGGTCACATCCTGCTTCTTCGGTAGTCTGGGCAGGAGTTGGAGGAATGGGCTTCCTCCTTCCCAGCATTCTCCTGGTCTCATCGCCCCATCTCTCTATCCTGTCTGGTTGATCCGCCTATACTTCCTGCCTGGCCAATCAGCGTTTATTTAAAACATGATTGACAGAATACAGACAATTGTCCCACACCAGAGAAAGGTAAAGGAAGAGAAGAAATTAGATTCTATATAATTTACAAAGTAAAACAGTTCAAAGAGGAATTCTTTTATAATTGAAGTTTGAGTTTTTTGCTTTACAATTCTTGTAACTGACCACGCATTTCCCTAACATCTCATCAAAGAGCATAGTGTAGTCAATATAAACACAAAGAAAAATCTCTTATTTGTGCTTAAATGATGAGATGAACTGGTGAGGCAAAAATACAAAGACTGCCAGAGTAATATCAAACATGAATCTCTCTTTATCTAATCTACATAAATGCATGAAACATAAAACTGCTTGCAGTGTATATAAAGATTTGGAAAATATTTTAAATAGGATTTATTTTTTTAAAGCCAAATTCATCTATTATTAGAACTGGTCAGCTCTCAGGAAATGCTTGTCAAGGAGAATATTTTCAGGACCTTGGTTTGTCCTTTCAAAGATGAACTACCCTTCATGAAAAAAAAAACAGCTGGGAGGTAACTTAGAGGCTGGCAAATGATGAAAATTATTTTATTTCATATTCTCAAGAAAACTCAAGTCTTTCATTTATAGCTATATGACCTATACCATTAAACAAATGCCCACAGTGTTAGGAAGCAAAACCATATAACTTTGAGGCATTTTTTAAAGAAAGTGTCAAAAGGTTAATCCAATTCTACACTAAAGCATCCCCCTAGCTCTCCAAAGTAAAGTTTAATATGTATAATCTAGTCTCCTGTGTCTGTTAATCCTTTCCACCTACAATTAGTTCCTGTTTATGTTAGCAAATAAAAAAGATTTAATGTTGGTCAAAGGTTCTCAGAGCGTATTTCCCTTTTAACAAAAATCAATATCCCTAGGAAATGTAACTCACTCTTTATAAGAACTGTCTCTCAATAAGTAATAATAACAAAAATAGTCAGGTTCCCTGGCTGAAGCAAGCGGATAAAGCAAGCAAATAAAATCAAAATTGGCTACTGACAAGGGTCAAAAATGTTAGGCTTTCTTCAAGATTTGGATCAACATCTGAGTCCTGTAACTATGCTTAATTGAATATTAAGAACCGTCACTGAAATACAAGCAAAACAGTGATGATGTAATAGCCTACCGTGGAGATTATTCTTGTCTGGCATGTGGACTATTTCAAATCACACTTCACAAGCTTTGATACTTTTGACATCTTAATCTAAAGTAGATACTGCTTAAAATCCTCTGATCACTAAAGTGCTCTCAAATACGAGCTATTTAAATATGCATTTCCTGGCAATTAATGCCAACCAGTGACTGTGAAGAAATGCTTCATTAGAGGTCTATAAAGAAATCACAGAAGGGAAACATAAGATTAATATCGAGCACATCCACACCCATAAGCTCTCACGCTGCCACAGAATAAACAGACTCCACACAGCAGTTCTTTAACCTTCCCTCAAGTAAGACGAATAAGGGCAATTCCTTAACACAAAATATTAGATTTGAACACAGTTGTTAATCACTTTCAATATCCAATTTAGGACTGTGTGAAAAGTTGTCAAATTTACAGAGAAGGGATCAAGTTAGTTTACATAGTAAATGATTTTCCCATCTGACTATATGAATGTTTAGACAGAGATACTGATTTGGGAGCCTAACAGAAAGCAGAACGTTGCCTTGGATTATTATGTCTGGGAAGAGGGAACACAAGGCCATTGTGCTAATGCTTTGTCTATTTTAATTATCTACACAAGAAAAACCCTTACATTTAGTGTGCACCCAAACAAGACACATGCAACTAGGTAGAAGAGAAAATCAGCTTCAGCATAAATAAGGAAGAAGCTGAAACCATGAGCCTCTGGTGTGACTAGACTGCTCTTCTGCACTAATTCTCAGTATCTGAGGGAAAGGAACTACTTTTAAGAACAAGTACTTTATTATAATAAATGTGTTTTCCCCCAGAGAAGTAAGCATCACGTGGTCTGCTGTATTTCCAAAGTAGGTATGCTCCCCCATTATTCAGTCATCTATTTAACGTCTGAAGAGCGGATGATGCTCAAAGGCCCTGGTTGATCACAACTCATCTGACTAAAGGTAGAAAACTGCAGAGGAAGTTCACTTAATTCCCTGCAAGCCTGCTTATTCTCCCGTATTCTATCAGGCCCCGTTTTTGGTCCCATAGCGTTGGGACTATTTCACTGTATGAATGCTAGGGGGAATGGGCCTGGTAACCGCATCAACATTCATTCCCAGCCCAATAGGATATTTAAGAATTTTTTTTCTTTCAGATTTTATTAATGCTTTTAGGACACAGAAAACACACGGCTGACATTTGGGTGATTGTTTTTATAGAGAAAAATATATAACTGTTTCACTACCATTGCTTAGTTAGAAAGAAAATTCCTAAGCACATTGATTTACTAAGGACATCTCAGGTTCAAATCACAAATTAAACGCCTTACAGAAACTTATTTAAAGGCACAAGATTAATTCTGTTTCCTTTCACCTTTCCAAGTATGCTATGTTCAGTGGTAAATTTTGGCCTCTCTCCCATAAAGAATGAATTTGGCAAAAACAGGAACATTTTCTCAGCTCTGTAGGCGACGATGACTGGTGGTTCGGTGCTCAACAGCATCATGGCTATTATCACTGGCTTTCTGGTTTCAATATATATATATAAAACTCTTTCCTCCTGAACATTCATGTGTGTGAGATTCAGCTATGATTCCAAGGCATAGATAGATAATGCTTTCATTGGTGGCATCTGGTCATCTTGACCGGACTCTGCTTCTCCTATTCTTCCCAATTCACAGGAAGTAGAATATTACATTGACACATTCTCATACATAGAATCCATTAAGTGTAAAATATAAGAGCCCTTTCTTGACGTAAACACTGCTGATATGCATAACCTCTGACAGAAGCAATAATTATTCTCCAGGGAGTTTTCTTAGAGTCTGAACACATGTGAGGGTGTGCAAATATATAAAATGGCTACAGTAATGACCATCATTGATCAAGCAGGTGTGAAGCACCTGGACGAGCTGAGTGCTGACAAATAGCCCCTGAGGCTGGGCTTGACATCTACAGGATAGCTCATTGAGTCTATTCTTAAGTGAACTGAGACTCTAGAATCAGGTTTCTCAACTCAAGACCATGGGGACAGCCCTGACTTCAGATCCACGATCTGCCATGGTGCTGCCCTCATATTGTTCCTTACGGCAGTGTTCATCCTCCGGTGCTGGAGTCTGCACACCATCATAGCATCCTAACTGAGGTCTTCCTTTGTCTTACAAAACACATAGAAAACATCTTCCTAACTAAGATAAGCAAGATCCTGTCCAGAGGGAGGTGTGGGATGAGCTGCAGCATTTTGCGACTGGGAATTTTTCAATAGAATATTTATTGGGCAAGAGCAAATTTAGTTGTTGGGCTTTGAATTGCCTTCGGCTCAGTCCCTGAGAAGATCATCCACCTCACCTCCAGAAGGCCTCCTTCCCACAGAAGGATGACACTGAAAAGAACCCAGGCCTTCTTACCGGGCGGAGGTCAATCTTGAGCCTGAGTAGAAACCACCTTCACTAATTTACACTCTGTGCAATTTTAGAAAGTTACCTCCAAAGAAAGAGTAGACCATTGAAGGGGGAGTTAGATTTTGTCAAAGACTTCTCTCTCACAAATACATAAATGTATTTCTAAATGGTGAGTTAATACATAGATTGGCTTAGTTGTATGATTACTGTTTACCCAGTAGACTGGAGATTTTTATTATTCATTAAAGCCAGGGGACTCAACCTACACACTGAGCTTTTACAGTTAATGCAGTTCTGCCAATTTTCCTTGATAGTTTAAACTTTTGAAGGTTGAAAATATGGTAAAAACACAATGAATGAACTTGAAAAATAGTAAAATATATACTAGAATTTGACCACTATCTAATAATTATTAACATTCCGATGACAACACCAAGTTGCTTTCTTTACAGATAACCATAGATGAACAAAATTTAGAGAAATGAATTTATGGAGTATGTCTTGTTTTCATTGGTCACTGGTAATTATGCTGGTAACATCTCATGTATAACTGCGCACTTGTTTCCCATGGTCTCGCCAGACCAACTGATAATGCAATTGATCTGTTTTCCTGTACTCTCCATATGTAACCATTTACAAAACACATTAAAAAACTTTCAACCATTTGCTTCATGAAAATTACCTGTTATATTTCCTTCAAAAGAATCTTGCTGCTATATCTCTGAGTAGGTTTAAATGTAATCTGTGATTTTATTTTCAATGTAGCTGAATAGTGTGTCATAATGTAGATGTCCCATACTTTTTCCCCATGTGATAATAATGGCACATGTTTCTAATTCTAAAATTAATTTCTATTTATTTTTTTAAAAAATTTCCAATATATTTTAATCATCTTCTTTCACCTCTGCCAGACCAGCTTCTTCCAACTTCTCTCTACCCATCCAACTTCATGCTTTTTCTCTAATTCTCTCTTTCTCCATCTCTTTATCTCTTTTTCAGAAGAAGAAAAATAAAAAAATCTAAAAAAGATAAAAATGAGAAAACAAAGACAAAAAACAGATAAACATGGAGCCTGTTCCTTGTTGCCTATTACTCCTGGGCACAGGGCTTCCCCTGAACTGTGGTTGCAAAACTGATTTCCCCTTCCCAGAAGGTACCAATTTCACATAGCTTCTTAGGTAGGGGTGGGACTTTGAGTCTATTTCTCATTCTCCATTTTAGGATTTGTCTGGTTTGAACTTCTTCAGGTTTTATGCTTGTTGTCACAGTCTCTGTGAGTTCAGACTCGATCAATCATGCTGTGTCTGGAAGACACTGTGTCCTTGGAGACATCTACCACTTTTGCCTCTTAACAATCTTTTGTCTCATATGCTTCATAGATCCCTAAGCCTTGAAGGGAGTATTTTGTTAAAGATATACCTCTTAGCACTGAGTACTCTAAAGTCTCTCCCTCTCTTTATGTTGTCCAGTTGTATATCTATGTACTAATTGTTATCTACCACAAGAAGATGCTTCCCTGCTGATGGATGAGTTCATCTATGAGTATAACACTGGGTGTATGTCACTAGGAGTCATTTTATTATTGCATTTCTTTAGCAGAATAATAGTAGTAGGTTTTCTACTTTTTTCATGTGGGTACTTTTTGCGTCTTAAAACTGACTTCATTCTCCCCTCTAGGTTTGAGTATGTGATGCTTTCATATTTGTTCATTTCTAAAAACCTTCTTGATTCCTGTCTTGATCTGATTTCCATAGAGTTTCCATGAATTTGTATACATTCTTCCATTTCTATTGCTGTTTATTTCCAGTTTTAACCCATGATAGTCAGACAGGAGGCAAGGTGTTATTTCAATTTTCTTTTATATCATTTGTGGCTTGCTTTGTGGCCTAATATGTTGTAACCTTTGGAGAAAGTTCCATAGTCTGCTAAGGAAAAGTATATGCTTTAATGTATGGGTAGAATGTTCTGTAGTTGCACAATAGTTCCATTTGCACAAATATGGATCCTGTTTTCTAGTCTAATATATTTGTCTATGTATTTTTAAGGAGGATTTGAGATTATTAATGTTGATTGTTTTTAAAGAGCAGCATTCAATTCCTGTCATTTTGTTGTGTTGGTTTGGGTCCTTCTCTTGATTAAATGTTCTGGGATTATTTATCGCTTGTGTCCTCTTGAAGGTAATTAACCTCTTCAGATTCAAGTTTTCCTTCTAATGCCTTCTGTAGAGATGTAGTTATAGATAGATACTTCTTCAATTTGTTATTATTATGAAATGTTTTTCTTTTTCCTTCAATTGTGGTTGATAGTTTTGTGATGTGTGGTAGTTGGGATGGCATATTTTGTCTCTTAGAGCTTGAAGAACATCAAGCCAGGCTCTTGGATTTTCAGAGTCTCCATGAAGCTTTTACCCAAATGAGCCTGCTTTCGTATGTGATTTGTTCTTTCCCTCCTATGGCTTTTAATATCTTTGTTGTTGTTGTTGTTATTCATATTTTAGTGTTTTTATTATTATGTGTCATAGGGAGTTTCTTTTCTCGTCCTGTCTATTTGATGCTCTGTGTGCCTCTTGTACCTTCATAGGCATCTCTTTTTTTAGACCTTCTATGATTGTTAAAAATATATTCTTTTGTCAGGCAATGGTGGCACACACCTTTAATCCCAGTACTCAGGAGGCAGAAGCAGAAGGGTCTCTGGGAGTTCAAGGCCAGCCTGATTTACACAGAAAGTTTAGGACAGCCAAGGCTGTCACATAGAGAAACCCTGTCTCAAAAAGCGATACACACACACACACACACGTACATATATTTTTTATTCCTCTGCCTTTAACCTGAGTTTTTTTTTTCCTTTCTCTAAACCTATCCTATCATTTGTAAGTTTGGTCTTCTCATAATGTTCCAGATTTCTGGGATGTTTCATGCCTGGATTCATTTTTTTTTTGAAGATTATCTTTGACTGAGTTATCTGTTTCTTCTACTTTGTCTTCAAGACCTGAGATTCCATCTGTAAAATGGGCAGGGGGAAGAAGCCCCCCCCATCAACACCTGGAACAGGTGGAAAAATTGGCCCTGGGGTCATGAGAGTGAAAAAGATATTCCTAACCCCCACCAGCTGCAACACTCAGGAGAGCAGGACCCGCACCTCAACAGAGTGGCACAATGGTGTCAACCCTGTTAGTGCAGGTGTGGATGAGACAGGCCTGAAGATGTGGGCACGAGAGAGCTGCCCCATTTCTTATCTGTCTTGTGACAGAAAGGGAAAGTGAATCACGATTAATGAAAACCCAGAGATAGAAACTGGGGTTCAACCCAAAAGTCAGAAAAACAAAACAGCCAGCCACTGGCTCTTACCTCTACCTCAGTCCAAAATGGCAATCCTGTCTCCAGGAATCTCAGAATGGGACTGTATATAAAAGCTGTCTCCTCCCATCTTATATTCCTCTCTGGTGCTGGGATTAAAGGGATGCACCACTACCTCCCAGTTTCTATGGCAAACTAGTATGGCTACTAGGATTAAAAGTGTGTGTCACCACTAGTCTGCAAAATTGAGCAGTGCAGCTGTTTTACTCTCTGAACTTCAGGCAAACTTTATTTACTAAATAAAAATGAAATATCACTAAAGGAAAGAATCTCTCCCCCCGCCCACCAATGCCTGCAGCAGGTAGGAGAACTGGCCCTTTGGTCCTAAGACTAGGAGAGCTATCCCTAATCCCCACTAAGAGCAACACTTGGGAGAGCAGGCCCTGTACACTGCAGAGCAGCACAACAAATTTAACTGTGTTAGCAGAGGTGTGGGTGAGCTACAACCTCCAAAATCATCAGCATGGGACAGCTATCCCCATTTCCCAATTGGCAGAGCCACCCTACAGCTGCTGAGGCTCAGCACTCAGCAAGTCAGTTATGACATGACTTGCCCCAACATCCACCCCATCTATGATCTGCTGGAGCATGTGAAGGGACCTAACCTACAGACCCAAAGCTATAGGATTCCCACAACACATGGCACCAGCAGGATGTACAGGAAGTCCTAGTGGGGACCCAGCATCAAGCATATAATGGAGACCAGGGACCTCAGACCCGACCAATGACTCCTTGCAATGAACACTTGTAGTAGAGACATATGACCCAGGGGTATATGGTGTGATTTGTTGGGTCGCACAGAAGCTTCCATAACAGGATTTTTAATCCCCTCCCAAACACTTTTTAAATTTTTCTCATTTTATTTTCTTCATTTTTTCTCTTAAATTTTGTTTTATGGAGGGGGCACTGCTGGGACAAAGAGTGGATGCAAAAGGATTGGGAACTAATGAGCTCAAGATACATGATGTGAAAAAAATGCATAGAATAAATAAATTTTATTAATTTTAAAAAAGACCTTAAATCCTCTGTTCCATATCTTGCAATCAGTTGATGAGGCTTGCCCCTGTGCTTTTTGTTTGCTATCCTGAGGTTTTCATTTCCAGTTTGGGTTTTCTTTAATCTTTTTCTTTGTTAAATTCTGCATTTATGTCTTGAACGTTTTTTATTTTTTCATTCATCTATGTTGTCACAGTCTTCATTAAGGTATTATTAATTTCCTTTTTGAGGTCCTTGATCATACTCATAATTGACATTTTGAAGTCCTTGTCTTGTGCTTCAGCTAAATTGCTTTTCAGAGAGCTTAGCACGATAAGTTTCCTGTATTCTGGAGGAGGCCTACTGTCTTGGTCATTCATGTTTTTGTTTTTGTGATGGGGTCTAAGTGACCAGTTATTGCGTTTAAAATATTTCTTGCTGTAGATATCTAGTCTTGTCCTTGTCAGGTGGGTGCCCTGTTCTTTTGTTGCCATTGCCTACTCTGATTTCTAACCAAGTGGGATGGCTGTGGGGTCCCTGATAGAGAGGTGTTTTGTGGGTCAGCAAGGAGTCACAAATAAATTGAGATGGGCTAGAAGGGAAAGCTGCAAAGAACTGCTTAGAAGAAGGAGAGAAAACCTAGGCGTGCCTCTATTTTTTTTACTATGAAAAGGAATCTTTGGGCTCCATGTGTTAGACATGTAATTACTTTAATGGATATATTTTCAGAAGCTGTCAAAATATGTATATGCAGGTACATGTGTGTATGCCTGCTTATGCATGCATGTGTATGTATGATTGTGCATGTATATGAATGTGTGTGCATATAAATGTGCATGGGCGTGTATGTGTATGGGTGTGTAGTTTAAGATCTTATCAGAAAGCTTTCCCTGTGTCCAGAAGCTGTTTTACATGGATATATAAACAACAAGGAAATGTATACCACTTCACTGTGAAGAAGGTAAAAGATTTTTCAAAAGCATCTCCTGTTCAGTCTGTATAATGTTTTATGTATGTGTGTTTACAGGACTGACCATTTGGTACTGAATAACCAGAAGTGTGCTTTTCCCTGGGGAAGACTATTTCTCTCCATTCTAAGCATCATTTAGCTGCCTGTAGTTCTTTGTGTAGGGTTGAGGCCATATTGACTTTACCCCGTCCACAACTTTATACCATCCACATTAGCACATCTACTGTTGCTGCTCTTGTTCAGCTAATATTGGTAGTTGTGTTGATCAGACATTATGGAAAAATTACTATAAGTTACACTGATAGACTGAACAGGTTGTATGTATACGTATGCATGTACCTATGTAACAACAATTAATGAAATGAGAGGCCACGTGTTTGAAAAAGAGCAAGAGGAGCATATTGGAGGCTTGGGATGTAGGAAAGGGAAGCAAAAAAATTATCTAATTATAATATAATCTCAAAAAATCAAATAAATATATATATTTTTAAAAAGCATCCCCCATTCCTTCTTTCCTGCAATTTCCCAAATACTTAGTGTCTACATGACAAATACAAAACCAACTCTATCACTTCACTGAGTTAGCCAGAAATAACACTGAAATTTCTAAGTACAAGAATTTTTCACATTGTTTTAAATATTTTTCAGTAGCTTGGGAGGAAAGACGGGAGGGTAAACTGCAATCAATATATAAAATAAATGGAAAAAGTTATTTAAATAAAATAACATAAAATATTAACGTAGGGAGCCTTTGAGGGTCATTGCTTACTACAAGAGAACTGTTAAGTTAAGGTGGTTGGGTGGGTGAGTGAATGGTATGTGCTACAGTGGATGACTAGTTGGTTTTCCGTTTTCTGTACCCTGCAAATTCACAATGTCCA
The DNA here is from genome assembly GCA_004026605.1 of Ondatra zibethicus. Classification (NCBI taxonomy): domain Eukaryota; kingdom Metazoa; phylum Chordata; class Mammalia; order Rodentia; family Cricetidae; genus Ondatra; species Ondatra zibethicus. The sequence goes on from PVIU01011164.1 coordinate 43,538, forward strand.
TTAGCATTTATGGAAGTATATACACTAAAACTATTAGGTGTAAAAGATTAAAACTACTAAGAAATAAAGCCTCAACAATAATGCATCAAAATATGCAATAGAATTTATGAGGTACTTTTAATAAAAGTTAAGAACAGTAACATTTATAAAATTCAGTAAGGAAAATTTGTAGACGTGACATAACTTATACCTTGCTCTGTGTCTAATGATATTATATAAACCTATTTTAGATTTTGTTTTTAACTGACACAGAGGAAAATGTTATATTAATTGAGGGGGAAAAGTCTTTGAATAGGAATAGCATTGACTTTTAAATTATTGGCCTTATCTTGCTCTTTTATGTATGCTCAGAATAGTGACAGCATTTTCAACAATGTTCCAAAAGCCATTTAGCTTACAAAGTGGAATTATTGTGATACGGTACACTTAATGCGTTTCTTCTTCATAGCGTCTTATTTCATAAAAATCAATTGGATTTTATGCTTGCATAGGAGCCCTTCTTCTACAGTGAAGTCAGAGTTATTATGGGCAAGCTGGGCAGATATCACCAAATGCACCAGAACCTTTCTACAGTGCTTATTGTTGTGTAGAATGAGGCAGAAGCACTCCACCACACCATAGTAGCACTTTTTCAAACATGCCCATTGTAGAACTCTTTACAGAAAACTATCAATATTATAAAGACAGGTAAGAATGTCTTGAAGCTTTCCCAGAGAGTAGATGTATTTTCATTTGAAAAAGAAACAGCAAAAAGCAGTTGCCCTTTTGCAAGCCTACACAGAATGAGCAAGTAGCAAATAAGCCGGCCTGTGGTAAGCATGTGCCACACAATGTGTAAACACATGAAGGAAAGCAGTTTTCTCATATATGCAGTGATGACATAAGACTAAGAGGCACAGATAAGGGAATGTAGGTTACAGTCAAATAGAAAAAGAAATGACATTTGATTTGAATATAAATAGTTAGAGCTGGCCACTCGGTGTATTTCAAGTTGGAAACACAATTCCTTAGTCTTTGAAAGCCTAGCTGCAGATAAGGTCTCAGAGAAGGATTGCATCCAGGCGCTTCTGGAAATCCTGTTCCTTTCCAATGCCATTTGAAACTTCCCAGTTCAACTCTTACGGAGAGAAGTCTGTAGATGTCCTCCCTGTCTAGTAATGAGCATGGGACATTCCTGAAATTGTCCTCAATGAAAGAATGCCACAAAAGGCTTCATTTTCATCTCTCATCATTGAACTTCTGTTCTCCTGAAGACTGTCCTGCAGTAAGAGTTCTAAAGATGGAGCACTGGCGGAGTGTCACTGCATGCTTAATTCCGTCTAAATCACTAGGAAAGTAATTATGTTACTTGAAAGGTACCTTTGCCAAGCCAATGACCAAAAGGAAATGGCAAAACAGGGTTGCCACAAACTGCAATGATAAAATTAAGATGAATAGAATATGTTTTATTCTTTTTAGAACATTTATTATTATAATGGTCTGTCCTGTCCCTTTAAGAGACAAGCCTCTCCCACTCCTTCTGCCGACCACCAAAGCATGTGGATCTTCTGCTTCCAGTCTGAGCCCTTTCCCTTTCCATCTCTCTCCCTTCTCCCCACTTCTCTCCCCCTTCTCTCTCTCTCTTTCTCTCTCTCCCTCTGCTCTTCCCCCTTCTTCTTTCCCCCAACCAACTAAATAAATATCCAACCTCACTCTGCATGGCATGCCTATCCGTCTCTCACCTGCCAGAACTGTGGCTCCTCATGGGACAGGTTGCCCCGACAAGGTCTCTCACCCACCACCAGCTCCCTGCCTGGGACCTGGCTGCCTTCATGGCCTGCTACCCACTGCCATCACTCAGGAACCTGTGGCATGGACCTGCTGCCTGCTGCAGCCACTCAGGGAACAGTGCTATTTTATTTTTAAACCATAACATTGGTGCCATCAGACTCAGTAGACCCTTCCGCAGTGATACTGGGGCCAGGATCAGGAACTGGGTTTCTCCACAACAGCCCTGCATTCCATCTGCCTGAACACCAACCTCTATGCAAACCAGAAGCTTCGGTGGTGAGTTTTCCTCTCCAGTAAGCCAACCACAACCTTCAGGGCTATGGTTGAGCCCTTCACTCACATTCATTTCTGGTTGCTTTCCAAGGTAAAAACGTGACCAGATGACCCAGGGTCAGTCCTCCCATGCTAGCACTGCACATGCCGTGTGGTGCATTCGACTGGAGCTCAGGGCCCTCATATCTTTTCTTTTCTTTTAGATCACTCATCAGAGGTCCCTGCCAGGAGACCGCTCGGAGAGGCCTACAGCCTCTCTGGCTTCCAATTTGCCTGGACTGAAGCCAGTCAGGCTTTGACACCCCGCCTGTAGAGAGATGACTCTCTTCTACATGCCCTGCGGTGTTTATTGCCATTTCAGTGGGTTTTCACATTTTCAGCTATGGTAAAAACCCTCACTCCACCAGTGTTCCACTTTTCCTCAAGCTGTTCCTGCCACCACTATGGCTCAGCAACAGGGCAGATCATGCATCTAGGCCTCTCCTCCATACAAAATGTAACTGCCGCCATTTTGACTGAGGTCAGGTGACCTTACCATCATCTTAACTGAGGTCAGGTAACTACATTGCCATCTTAACTGAGAGCCAGGTCAGGTGACCAAGTTCTGCCATCTTTACTGAGGTATTCCCTGCCTGGTTCTGCGGCGTTGACTCTGTTATGTGTCTGTTTTGCGCAGTGGCATGCCTTTGGTAGGGCCCACCAAAAGCATCCACTTTGCCCAATTCTTGCTCACTATGTGCGTATGTGTGTGCATACATGTAACTTAAATGCACCTATGTTTACTGTTAAATGTTATAATTGTTCATTGTAACTCATTCCAGACTACAAAGCAATAAGTTTCATGTTTTAAACTGGTATGTACTTTTAATTCTCTTAATCCAACCCTGATTTAAAATATATTAAGATGTTCTGTTCTCTACTATTGTCAGTTCTGCCATTAACCTTCTATTGAAAGCATTTTTTTCTTCTTTTTGTCTTTGTATAGGTATAAATTTTACCTATTAAGTTAAGAGTCAGTACAGTCAAGTTTGGACCCAGCTCTCCAGGCAGATTTTATACTATAGCTGTACCTGATAAACAGTCCTCAACTTCTCAGAGATCTGGGGAATATGGCATTTAAATATTTAATTATTAAAAGACTTTTCATAACAAAAAGAGACAGGTCAGCTCCTAGCAGCAACATTCTACTTCCTCCAAAGAAGACAGAAGACAAATGGGCACAGAACAACGTCCATCCACAATTCGCTTCAACTGCCAAATGCTGACCTGTTGTAACAAGGTGCGGGCAGGCCGCATTCTGGTGCCCAGCTAGCTTAACCCCCAAAATAACCACACAGAAATTGTATTAATTAAATCACTGCCTGGTCTATTATATCTAGCCTCTTCTTGGCCAACTCTCACATCTTGATCTAACCCATTTTTATTAATCTGTGTTTACCATGAGGTTGTGGCTTACTGGGAAAGATTCAGCATGTCTGACTCTGGTGACTCCATGGCGGCTCTCCCTGCCTGCTTTTCTTTCTCCTAGCATTTAGTTCTCTCTTCCACGCCTACCTAAGCTTTTCCCTATCAAAAGGCCAAGGCAGTTTCTTTAATAACCAATGAAAGCAACACAAATACAGAAGGACCTCCTATATCACTGACCACTGGGCAAAACTGTCTTTCATCTAAACTGAAGATCTCCAGACAGTGGACAGAATCGCTGGAATTGACAGCCTAGCTGCTCAGGTCAAGGTAGGCTTGTCTTCCTACAGATTTCTTAACCCACAGGATCTTCTGGAGCCAGACAGGCCCTGTGTTAAACAGCAAAAGGAAAATATGACCCTCAGTGACCATGGAGGATCCTGAGGAATAGCTCTAGGTGCCAACCAAGTAAGTTCTCTATCGTTTTTAAATCAATAACTCAAGTAAAATTTTATTCTTCTCAAAGATCTCTGATGCAGTTTGACAGCTAAGAGGTTTTGTTGTTTAAAAGGACAACCTCACCAAACAAATTTCAGCAAAATACAAATACAAGTTATTAAGGTATGTACCTGCAAGTTATAAAGGTATGAGGATAAGTGCATGCTATCAAATTCTCTCTCATACTGCCTTTCATAGTCTTACAGATACGTTTCATTATGTCAAAAATATCTGTCACAGTCATTCTGATATAAATAAACTGCTGTTTAAGTTTTCACAAACCCAATGAATCCTTGTGAGTTCCAAGAAGCCAAATTGAAGGATCCACCTTAAACAGGTCAGATACACCCCTCTCAATTCCCTGGTCCTAAAAATATTTTTCCTAAACTTAACTTTGTCCTTTGTTCTGCCAATACCTAAAAGAGGTGTAAGAGACACCAGACATTTCCCTACCACAAACACCAAACACCGGACAAGAGCAAAGAGACCAGGATGTGACAAGCACCCAGCTTTCTCAGGTTCCCCCCAGCATGACAATGCCCACAAATAATCAGGAAGCAGTTTTGAGAATCTGCCACCCCAATTTCTTTAACCTGTTGTGCCTAACCTCCTGCCTTTTTATTATAAAAAAGAGATGGGAATGTAATGGTCTGCCCTGTCCCTTTAAGAGACAAGCCCTGCCCATTCCCTTCCCTGTCCATTGCTGAGGCAGGCAGATCTTCTGCTTCCAGTCTGAACCCTTTCCCTTTCTGTCTCTCTCCCAAAGAGGCAGCTTCTGTCTCTTTTCCTCTCCCCACTTCTCCCCTTCCCCCCATCTGGTTTTACCATTACAATTATAACATATTTACCTACCATAAGTATTTTTCTTATAATTTTCTTTAATTTCTTTACACACACACATATATGGTTTTACTTTAATTCATAGTTAGGTGGAATCGTGAATGGTGGGGCTTTCTTAGTGTAATTTTTTTTCAGATTCTCCTCCTCTTTCTGTTGCTTTATTTCCCCTAAGATAAACAAATACCAACAATTTGGCATATTCACATGCAGGTCTTAATAGTTTTCTTTTACCATACAATCATTATCATATAGTCATCATAAGTGTGCATACATATACAGTCACACAATCTTGGTCATGGCTTTTCAATCAATATATAGTGGAGCCACTATAATTACTGTTACTAGAAAAGGAGGTTGTGAATTGTTTCTACAAACACTGTTTCTACATGTAATCATTACCCACAAATGCCAAAAACATGAAATTTACAGAATTCATTCTTGCATAAATACAAATATTGCCTTTTATTCCAAAAAATAAAATGTTATTTTAGGATTATAGTTCTTTGCTGTTGTAGTGATATCTCTAAAACGTACATTTTGTTCTCTTTCTCTCTCTTTCCTTTCTAGATAAACTTTTTTTCTATTTGGAATAATTTACATATTCTTTTTCCTTTCAGGGGATTTTAGAAAGTTGTATTAGTGCTGTATTTTTTTTCATTATAGCATTGTGGATACCAAACTGGTCTTTCGTCATAACCTCTTACTGCTAGTCTTAAGAGACGCTTTGTGCTGCCTGCTTAGTTTTGATTTGTCTGTGTTTCATCTATTAATTTCATTGTAATACTATTGTATTTTTAAAGTTAACATTTTACATGTGTGGTACATGACCTCTGAATATATTGTCTAGTTTGTTTATTGTTTTAACCTCATATTTCTTTGTGCTTCTGTGAACAGCGAGTAGCTCCATTTTCTATCTAATGGCTCACATCTACGTCAATTTGAAATGAAGACATTGATCCATAAAGAGATTTTATCACGGTATGCGTGTTTCTGTAACAATTCACATTACTTTTCGTGTCTAACAAGTCTTTTTTTCCCTAGCACCTCTTCGTTTTCTTCTCTGTGATTCCTAGCAGTCTTTCCAGGTCACCGTGACTTGAGTCTGGCTAACTATCCTCAGTCACATTACACTTCCCTCTCCCCACATGGAAGGTGAAGCTTTTCTGTACCATACGTACAGGGAGGGGAGCCACAGGCAGGGTGCCTGGTCCCACTGACATTCTGGGATGATGTCCCTCCGATCTCATGTCTCCTCATACATTCATTGCCTCAGGAAGTAGATGATAATATCCTTGCCACCCAACGATGCCTCAGCATCTTGTCTGAATCTGGCATTCTGTTATTTACTCTCTGTGTACTCTAGCTTCTCAAAAGGTTAAGTTCTCAGTGTTCCTGGACATCAGTCCTTGCTGGGGGGGAGGGGGGTTGGTTCTAATCTCAAGCCTGTCGCCTGAGCTAGGAAGTGAGAAACCATTTGCTGCCTCCTCACCTTGAGCCTCTTTTGTGTCATATTCAAGAATAAGGAGTGAGGCACCTTCAGGCAGCTCCATTCCCGCATCTTCCCTGGTGGTCAAAGCAGTAATAAGCTGACTGTGTGAAGCTTCCATCATATAACACTAGAACACAGTCAGGGAAATGTGGAAATGTGGTAATAAATGTCTTGCTTCATGGTTTCCTCCATTTGGTAAAGGTTTTTAATGACAAATTCACTTGCTTATCCTTCTCACTTCCTCCACAACCCTTCATCATGTCTTAATCGGAATATCCACTGCATCCTAGGAATTTTTCCATACCTGGTGTGTTCTTCCTATTGTAATAATCCATTGTTTTTTGTCTCCAAGGGTAAGATCCTGTGCAGATGGACTCTGATGCACAATAGTGCTTGTATCTGTGCTTCCCTTTGCAAGCTATGAGGATTGGAGAAACTTCACTAAATTCGGTTTCTTCAGGTAACAGATTAACTTAATATTACTTACCTTCTAGGAATCAGCGAATGCTCAACTGTGGTGATGAATAGAATTATCTGACTTGGTTTATTACTGGGTTCCTATCACCTTTACTGTAACTACTTATACTACTGCATTAATTAACTAATCTTCTATTTGGGCTAAAATTGACATGTGGAGCCAGTGATTACTCTGAGAGTAATTCATAGACTGTGTGAAAAACAAAGTGAACTACAGATCCAGAGAGCTTAGCACAGTGCTGACCTATTAGGCTGAATTTTGATTGTAAGAGCACCCTAAATAAAAAAAAATAAAATAAAAAAAATAATAAAAAAAAAACTTAGGCACGCAAGTTGAAAGAAATGGGATGGTCAAGAATAATAGATTTATTTATAGCTTTGAATCTCTTTATTAGTGTTAGTAAATGAAGCACTGTTTCACTGACGTTTTTGTACACACATTGCTCTTGTTCGTCTCCCTCCATCACCGCCCCTCCAGCCCCTCCCACCACTGTCACCTTCCACTTTGCCCAGCAGCCACACCTTCTGCTCTCATGTCACGGGTTTTCCTTTCTTTCTTTGACCATGTTTAAATGCAAAAATCTTACTGAGACTTGATTAAAGATTGCACACACACACATACACACAGGACAAGACATTTTTAATGTGGTAAATATTTTTCTGTGCTCATGCACACTTTCTCTCTTTTTAATAGCTTCCTTTCAAAATAAATATGTCTCCAGATTCATAAATTGAATGTTTTTAAACACAAATAATTGAAAATATGAAGAGAATATTTATACTTGTTCAACTCACTTGTAACAGATAACCAAGGAGAAAAATTTCAGCCCTGTAAAACTATTCAGTTATTAATAAGCACCCACTTCCTATAGGCAGTGAAATATGACTTTTGGGGAAAAAACAAATTTTTACATGCTCTTCTCGGTATTTCTCCAGGATGACATCATTTCAGTACTGCTTAAAGAAAACATCTTTAGACTTCTTTATACAGTGTATGTGTAAGATATGCATATTTTACTAAGTTCATTTGAGATAGAAATGTAATTCTGTATTGTATATATATTTAAGTGCATAACAAAATCCATGTCTTATTCTTATGAGTGAAACAAAATTAATACTTAACATTTGTCCCTATGCCTGGGTGGTTCCTGGCTTTGAAGGCCAGATTCTTACACACACAAAAAAGATATCTAAATGAACATTTACTCTCTCCCTTTCCCTTAGATATCAACCTTCAGAAATGGAAAGCAATAGTGTTTTCCGAACATGGGAAAAAGAACAAAGCTTTATTCTGTATTTTGTAGTCAAATGTCACATAAACACAGAATTGTTATATGTTGGGAAACATGGTATTCTATTAAATAACAAAAATATGAGGATATCTAAAACATACAAATGATTTGGGCACATCTTCAAAATATTTATGTAAGAAATATTTTAAACATATTGTATAAGCCGAAACCTGTTCTCAGTTCCCTGAGCTAAGTGGCTGACTGTCGTGGAATTCTCTGGTACTCTGTTCATTTCTACATCTCTTAAGGAAACTAATAAATTTAAGAACAAAATGGTAGTATAAGATCCTGAATGGTCCTATCCACTTGCAACACAATAAACTACCAAGTGTCTAAACCCTTACAATCGGCCTCAAAGTCAGGAACTTGTGCTCTTATTTGTCCTGCTTGTTTACGCCATTGCAGCTGGCTGCAGGCTGAACCAGATAACAAGGTGGTCTGCAGTATAAAAGTTTATCTTTGTAAGCAAAGGAGCTTTAGCTTAAGCCCCTCATTGTCTTTAAATGAGACTTTAAGAAATACAGCAAAAATCTTTGAATGGAAACTAAATAAGATTGTTGTGGATTTGTAGGGCCCAGTCTACATAGACTTAGCATGCATTATCATAAGACAGAGGCAGAATTTCTCTAATTTGGAATATATCCTATTAATTCTCCAAAATGCCTTTTCATCAGCCTCCGAACACTTCTAGTAGGTAGATTAACACAGTTCCAAGTAACTGAGAAGCATCCCTTCGGTTACCATCTCATTAAGCTCCGAAGCGGCTGTTAATAAGAGCGCTAAGAAAGGGTTTCCAGAGAGAATCTTTTCAGCAATTTGATAGGAAAACACTGGCCAACAAGAATGGAAGTCGTTAGTTACTCATGGGATTTCTAAAAGAGGGGAACCTGGACGACGAAGCGGCTCTGCTCTGTCGTTAAAAGCCTCCTCCCTCAACCCCAGGCTTGGAGAAAGAGCTACAGTCTCCAAGTGGGTGCTTCAGCAAAATCATTTCTCTAACAGATTTGACACATCTTGCAATGGATTCACACTGGCTTGGCAAGCAAATGGATTAGCTTTGATGGTGTTGCCAATAAAGCCACAGTCTTTTGTTGCTGCGCAAACACATTTCTCTCTTTCTTTATATGGCCTCCAGCAAACTACACATGTTACTTTTGTTTGGGTAATTTACTGTCTTGGAAAGGGAAGTATGAAACTACTTTTCAGAGAAAAGCACTGAAACTCCTCGCCGTCAGGATCATAGGCCTCAGCAGTATCAGCAAAAGGCTTGCTCTGATCAAATGGAAATATTCAGAAGAAAAGAATAACCCTCTTGCATCCAACCAGCAAAATTCCTCCAAACGCCCTCCAAAGGCCTGACTCTTACAGACCATCTGTTTCCAAACAGACTACATTCTTGCTCTAAATATGGCTCTCCATGTTCTCACCAGCCATACCCCATTACTTATCAACGAGATTCATAAAGACCCCTGGAACGAGAACTCTAGCTCACTCCACAACCTCTTAGAATTGTCATTATCTCTTCTTCCTTAAAAAAAAGAAATTTACACCTAAAAATGTAGACTGCATTTCTCTGGTATATCTAGATATTCAAATCAATACCCAAATATTTGATAGCTTGATTGCTTTTGATATTCATATTTTCTTCACAATTTGTATAAATTTTTCTGATCAAAATCTGATGCTCATATGATATGATGATAACATAGGAAGCTAACCATTTATAAGGAATAGAAAATAATTTTTCACTGTTATATTTAAAAAGAGCAGTTAGGATGCTCTTTTATCTATAAAGAGATGAATTAATTATTTACTTCAAATGCAGTGATCTTAAGTCTTCCCTGTAAACATATAACAATAGTAACTTACACATAGGACTTTTAGTAGAATTTTCATCTTTGTGTCTAGCATTATTTGAAACTAAAACAAACTTTAAAATTCTCTTTTTTTCAGATGCTCAGTATGGCCATTAGGAACATACAGATCAAAATGATGGTGAGATGTCATGTCTGTCATAAGAAGTAAGAAAAAGAAGGAGAACTAGCAGATTGTGGAGAATTGAGCCTGTGGGCATCTCTGGTGGTGATGTAAAATAGTAATTCATTGAATGTCTATTTCTCAGTAGCATTAATACAAAAATACTAGTAATTCTATTTCTGGATACATAGACAGATGAAGTGGAAGCAGAGGCTTGGACGTATAATTTACACTGACTGATATCCATAGCAGCAACATTCCCCAAAATGGAAACAAACCAACTGTGCTGGAGAGTCTTCTGTCAACTTGACACCAGCTAGATTATCCGAAAGAAGGGAACTTCAGTTGAGGAAATGCTTCCAGAAGATCCAGCTTTGAGGTGTTTGCTTAATTAGTGATTGATGGGGAGGCCCCAGCCCATTGTGAGTGGTGTTATCCCTGGGCTTTTGGTCCTGGGCTCTATAAGAAAGCAGACTGAGCAACCAATGAAAAGTAAGCCACAGCCTCTACATCAGCCCCTGCCTCCAGGTTCCTGCCCTGCGTGAATTCCTGTCCTGACTTCCTTCAGTGATGGATATGATGTGGAAGGATAAGTCAAACAAGCCCTTTCCTCCCTAACTTACTTTTGGTCATGGTGTTTCATTGCAGCAATAGAAACCCTAACATACCAATTAATAAATAAACAAAACAGGGTGTGTATATATAAATACTGTTTTCCAGCCTTTAAAAAGCCGTGAATTTCTAATACATACTGCACCAGGTATGAAATTTGATGACACCATTTTAAGTGGACCAAGATGGGCACCAATGAACAAATTCTGTATAATTCTATTTCCATGAGGTCCACAGAGGAATCAGCCTTATGGGGACAGACAGCAGTGTGTGGTTGCTATGGTTGAGAGGAGGAGGTAAAAGGAGAACTGTTTAATGACTGTTGCTTCTATTTTGGAGAACATAAACATCTGAGAGGGGCAAGCTGCACAGTCATGTAATATCCTAGGTGTCCCTGAACAGTATTCTTAGAAATGGTTAAAGTGGTAAAGCGTTGTTATGAATATTTTACCACAATAAGATTCTTTTGTTTTGAAAAATGTGCACATTCTCAATAGAGACTGTGTTTTAAAATGTCTGCTCACATCATCCTGAGGTCCTTTTGTCCGTTTAGCCCAGTAAATGAATTCGCTTCCTGACTTAGGATTTAACAAAATCCCAATATTCTCTTCAGAGTCTAAAAGCATGCATGGGTATTTTGGACCTAATAAAACCCAAACCCTATCCAATTCCTTTGCTGGAGAAACAATTTTTGAAGCCTCCTATTGAGTCAATCTCTCTGAAGACAGCTCAGGAAACCTGACACCAAACCCACTTTTGAGTCTAGAATTATCTCCACCGAGGGTAAATAAATATGCCGATCTTCATGACTGTAGAAAACTAAGGGGTATCATTGGTGTCTGGAGGGGTCACATTATAGGAATTCAGAGAAAAACTAGATCTGCCACTACTCAGAGAGGCAACCCGCTTCCCTAAAGTCGCTAAGTTATAAGCAGCCTTTGTACATGCACCCCTAAAGTATGCTGGCTTATATAAATAGTTCTCATGTATGTATGTAAACTACATTTCCTAAAAAGCATCTGTGTGACTGGTACTAACCACAGAACTCAGACAACAAAACACTGGGTCTCGTTTATTTACATCTCTTAACCACTTTGGAGTCTTCTCTCCACCACTAACCCCCATTTTATGCCCAGGGTTTGTTTTTGTTCTTGCTTTGGTTTGGTTTGTTAAAACACAATAATATTAAGTTGGTTTAAAAATAATTTCATAATAAATTATGCCACTTCAAAACATATTTAAACCATGTTTAGTTGAAATATTCAGAAGTGTGTAAGCTATTTTAACATGACCGCATGTCTCAGGGTGCTCTGTTATCATGCTGGCAATGGTTCCAAACTGCTGTTGTTACTAAAAGAAACTAATTTTCACTACTGCTAACTAATCTTTACATTCACTATATAAAATATGCAAAAAGAATTTTTAGTTTTGTTTGCATCATCTCCGTAAAATGCAAACAACTATAAACCAGAAATGTTATATTTTTCAGTTATATACTAGTTCCAAAAAAATACAATTTAAAAATAGACTCATAAATTCAAGAATAGTAAACATGTGGCCAAATGCCTCATTGTTCCTTGGGAGTATAGCCATGACATGAGTATAACTGAGACACACACACACACACACACACTTACTTCAAGTGTTATACATTTATAGTAAAAAATTCATTCTTGAAATCTGGAAGAACTATGAATTTTCAATTGATTTGGAAAGTCTGGTTTTTTTCCTCAGAATTTTGTTTTCATGTGGACATATATATTCAGATTATGAAAAAATCTAGTTTCAATTAAACCAAAGAATCAGATCTTTTTATGTTTGGCTGAATGATGTTATTTTGAAATTTGCTTCTAATATTTTCACTCTGTGGTACTGTAAAAATTAATTTCCTGGTAACCAGGAATGAGAAAGAAGTATTTCCAAAGGTTATCTATCCTACAAATCCTCATGTAGGCCCAAGGTTATCAGAGCCATCCCGGACAGATGTCTCTTTAGTATACTGGTACTCTGGGGAAAACATACTCTTTCTTGGACTGCAAAAGCCATTCTAGGTATCTCTTGGAGCAAACACCTTCACACAGCTACATTAATGTATTAGTCACTAGCTCATGGAAATCCCTTCAATAGCCTCTTTATTCTGTGTGTGTGTTAGAGAGTTTTCATTCAACGCAACGCAAACCAGAGTCACCTGAAAGGTGGGAACCTCAGTTGAGAAAAATCCCTTCTTAAGATCCAGCTGTAGGACATTTTCTCAAATAGTGACTTATGGGGAGGGTCAAACTCATTTGTGGATGGTGCTAAGCCTGGTGGACCAAGGTTCTGTCATAAAGCAGGCTGAGCAAGACATTACGGTAAGCAAGCCAGTCAGCTGCGCCAATTCATGGTCTCTACTTCAGCTCCTGCCTCCAGGCTCCTGACTTGTTTGAGTTTGTGTCCTAACTTACTTTCATGGTGAACAATGATTTGAAAGAATAAGCCAAGTAAACCCTTTCTCTCCAAGTTGCTTTGGTCATGGCGTTTCATCGCAGCTATAGGAACCCTAACTAGAGCTGAAAATGACAGCAGAAGTGGGTATTGCTGAGACAGACCTGGCCATATATTTTACGAGAGGATTGTAGACAGACTTAGAAATTTGAGCTGGAAAACTCATTAAGTAGTCAAAGCATGGTGAGCCATTCAGTTGGGGTTTGGAAGACAGTAATGTTGAGAGCAATGATGGGGGCCTGACTTGTGACATTCAAGAAAGAAGGTTGAGAACCTGTTAATGACTATCATAGCCATTCTCTATTTTGAGTTCAGAATCTATGGTTCTGGTTAGCTGGGAATGAAGCAACAGCTGGGGTTAACAAGAGACCAGAACTGCTTAAGTGAAAACTTTGCTCTGCGGGGAATATGGATGCTGTCCAGCTGAGGCTGAAGAATCAGCTACGATTAAGAGACCAGCATCAAGAGACCAGCATCATTGAGATGAAAACTTCTGGGAGATATTTCCTCAGGGTCAACACACAAAAGTTGTGTTTTAGATGTGGCCAGGATTGCTCCTCATGCTGGCAGCCAAACTTGGCAGTCTAAGAATCACCCAGATGATACTGGTTTTGAAGGCAAAAAGGGGTCAGGGTTTTGGCACTCTGTGGCAAGGCTGGAGTCTCTTTAGAAACCCAGAAGAAGTTACCAGTAAAAGTGCAGCAGAGAACCTAAAATTTTGAAGATGATTGTACCATGGGATGAGCACCCAGAACAGCAGCCACAGTGGAGTGGAGCCAGACGCAGCCTAGAAGACAAGCAGTGTGTGCTGCAGAAGAAGTCAGAGCAGTGGCCCAAGACCTTCTGTGGAGTCTACAAGGTGATAAGTGGATTCCATGCAATGGGTTATATACACACTTGGAGTCTAGTTTTGTTTGTTCTGATTGTGACTGTCCCCTGGTTCTCCCCCACCCCAAAACAAAAATGTTACAACTTCTTTTCACAGGTTCCCACAGTTGAAAGACTTTGAACTTTTAGAGAGATTTTGGAATTTTACAAAGACTTTGGATTTTATTTTAAGAATACCTTATAGGACTGTGTTTAAGTCTTTGAATTTTTAGACTGTGGGACTTTTAAATTTGCAATGTTTATATTGTAATGTTGATGTTAATATGTGATCTTGGGGATGAACAAGAAAGAAAAGGTTATGGCTTAGCAGTGATATGTTTGCGTCAAGTTGACAAGGGATCACTGTGTATAGATTATTGTTAACATTTGTTTGAAAGTAGCGAAAACTAATTGCTTTGCAGGTCACTTGTACATGCTCCACAGTTCCTCCGATTTTCATAGCAGTATGGAATGTATTGATTGTAATTTTCTTTGCTGTCCACCTGGGATTTATATGGATTCATTATTACTTTACATGGGCTTCTATAAGTTTCATAGGATATTATGATGGGTAAGGTATTAAGTTGTTTTAAATAATAGACTTTCTCTCAGTCATAACCAAAGTAGAAAGGAATTATACATCCTAACAGGATGTCTAAGGGAGGTCATTTACAAAAACTCATAAGCATGCATAAGAAGATATGACAAGACACACAGGGGACCAGCAGGAGTGGGCCTTGTCAAAACTAGACCCAAAGGAGAAAGGGTGGGAGGAGCTAGTGCTGAGGGAGCGAGGGAAAGAGGAATGTCTTCCATAGAACTCAGCTCACTGGCAAAATCCAAACAGAGAGGCGGCAGAGCAGTAGTTGTAACCTCATCCTCATTCATTCTTCCGATGTCCACATGGTGACTTCCCTGTGGTAAATCTGACCAAGGGAGCTGTTTTTGTCATTTGTATTAGTCAGCACCTAGAGAACAGTAAAATAAAAGGGGTGGAGACAAAATGGGTAGAGACAGGTTCTTGGTTGGCAATCATGAACTCTCCAGTCTTTTGAACTATTATACCAACACTTATAATCTATTTTAATAATATCTTTATTAACAAGTCTGTTTGTAAGTATGTGAAGGTGTGTGTAATATGTGTATATAGATCTGGGGAGAAAATTTGGCAAAGAAGCAACAGAACAAGTATATGTATCAATAAATGATCATATGGCCTCCAGTGTCAGACAGCCTAACTCAGTGAGTCCCACAGCAACCCTCTGAAATGGGTCCTATTATGATTCACATGTCCCACATGAGGGAGCAGATACACAGAGGGTTTCTAAAACTTGTTAAATATAGAAGCAAGTGGAAGAGGAAGAACTCAGTACCACTCTTTTCTATAGAGCAAGTATCATCTGTAACAGCAACCCATGTGTTCATTTCCTCTTCTTACTGTTAAAACTAATTGTGAATTTTAAACACATGTGTTTCTGCTGCTGCACTTCACCTTTTTTTTCCTCCTTCACTTGTGCTCTATGAGAACATGAGAACAGAGACACTGAGCTAATAAAAAAGGATGCCCAGAGCAAATGTCATGCATTGCTTCTCCCTAGGTGAGTATTTTTGAGTATAACATGGCCTTTAGTGCTGATTTTCTATTAGCCAATAGTTAAAGATCTTCTATACAGCATATGTTGTGCAAAGCATGTTCCATAAAACAGCTTAGTTTATTGGGTAAGATAGTGTAGCTTTAGTATCTGACTTTCTGGGTTAATTCAAAGGAAATTTCAAACGACCTGATGTCTTCTTGGACACTTGTGTCTACATCTGGAAGCTCCTTACAAAGTTGCTCACAGAATAACTGGCATATTTTTCTCTATAGAAGAAAGAAAATCAATAAACTGTTCCCACAACACAAAAAAGTATTGAGATTTCCCTCATATGTTTCTAAAAACAAAAAAAGAATTCCCCTTAAATCATATTCAGTTTTCAGGTTTGAATTTAACGCCCCAAAAGAAAGGACTTAAAAAGCCCAGAAAACAAATGGCCTCTCCTACCGATTCATGAGAGACTGGAAAACCAAGACATTTTTGGTTTTATATAATAAGCGTGGATGGCTTTATTTTCCTATAATATAAATTAGCTCAAATGAATAAAATGTTCTTCTGTTGTTTAGTCCAGTTTAGTCTCATTCCCTCGTTTAATTTTTTTGTGGTGTGTTTTGTTTCGCCTTTAATTTGTCCTCTTGGGATCTTCACAGTGGGTAGTCCTTGCTTTTATTCTGTGTGCGGTATTATTAGACATTATTAAATGTTTCATTATTTTCACATGGAGTCGTAAAAAAAGATCCTTTGAAGTTTAACCAAAGATAGGGCAGAGCAGAAGATAACAATTCATTTTTGTGGGAAATTCCTGCTGCTATAAATTACATTTGGATCACAATCCATCTCAGACATTATGAAGAGTAACCACACTGGAACCAGGCTGGTTATATGCTAAATCAATTGAGATAATTGCTAGGGAAGGTAACAAAATCATGGTGGAAATATAGATCTTTATGATTAATGCTACAAAACACACTATCTAATACAGTCGCTCTCCGGTTATGACTATTGAAAAGAACTCGATGCGTTCCTAAATGTGCCAAAAGAGAACTTTTACCAACAGAGGATCAAATTTGAAGTATCTACCTATTCTAGCTGAGACTATGTATTTTCCTCTATTATAGCCTGTCATTACAGGTACTTACTGAAAGCAATTGATAGCACAATCATAAGAAAACTATCTCCCATAGGGTTCCTAGAAATGCATACAAGAAATCAATTTCCAAAGTCACAGGAGAGCAAAACACAGAAGATATGACTAAGAAAAGACCCCTCCTGGTTTTAGCCCAAGCTTCACAAGGATTTTACAAAGACTAAAGGGATACATTCAATCCATACACAATCCAAGCATCAGTATGATATGACATAGAGACCTCAAGATAATTTGGAATCTAATGTGGATCCCTTTGAGACAAAATGGTGAAAATATTATGTATTTAAGCCTGAAAGTTACAATGACAGTGTTTGATTATGGAAGGGGAAAGAAAGAAAAGTATGAGTCTTAAGGAGTCCTCTTCTTTGTCGAATACCAAGGGATGTGCTTTTTAACCCATGGGTTCTGTTTGTGCACCCACCCGTAGAGCTTTGAACCTCAAGGGTAATTGCAAAGGCACAGATATTGATTTGCTTCCTTTAAAAGAAGGGTGATGTTCTCTCTTGCATTTAGCCAAAAAGAGAAGGGAAATTATTGTAAATGTATTCTATTCTGCTCTAACATTTTTTAATTAAGCTACTTTTCCTTTTATGGGTACAGTCCTCAGATTAATCAAGCCAGAAACAGCTGCAGCAAAGAATCTATGGGTTCTTTATCCTAGCATAGAAAAATAAGTCTCCAAAAATAGGAAAGTATGGAACATGCTTTTGTATGAAAAGGCCTCTGATAATTACTCCCCAAAATTAAACATTTCCTTCCACCTTTGGCTGTGTTAATCTGAATGTCATATGTCTACTTTTAATAATAATTTCAGTTACTCATTTGCAAATGTTCTTCCTCAGATTCAAATAATTCCTATTTGACTTATTATAGTCCACTTCTTCTGCTAAAGATAGACCATGTTTAATGACAATATTATGTAAAACACAAGGCAGCAGGAATTTCTTGCTTGCAGTAGAAAGGCAGCCATGCAGTGTTCACCAGATTTGCCTAGACATCAAAACCTAAAGTTTAAAACATCAAGAGTTACTTCAATATCCATTCTCATTTAAAAGTATTGATTTTTAAATTACTTGTTCAATGATAGAGGTGTCCAAACCAGGAATAAAAGGAAACAACCTGAAAAAAAATCTGAAGCCTGTAATGTTTCAAGAAAAAAATTAAAATTATAAACAGACAGCATTTTATAGAATTACTTAGAAGCCAAATCCTACCAATTTATAAAAAGCCTTGCATTTCTGAAGCAGATTCTCCTAAAATGAATGAATCATGACACGATCCTGAGTACTTAGCTATGACATCTGTTAGGTGGTGAATTGCATTGCACGCCACATGCATAATGAAAGAGAGAACAATTTTTAGTTCCTGGAGTGTTCCTCATGTGGAGATGTGCAAACTGAGTCAACAAAACTCAGGCCAGATGGAAAAGCTGCAACGCTGGAAGTTGCCTGTAATGTATTGGCGACACTAGGTATCTCAAAAAAGCAATTGAATAATCTGATGAAGTCTCTGGGGAACTGTATTTATAAGCCGCTCAATATTCCAGATGCTGGCAAACCAGTGTTTTGTGTAAGATTCTGCTGTGAAGACAGTGAAGAGTCCGTGTCGAATGATATACAACTCGTATTATCTGGTTAGGACGTGATTTTATTCCTCAAAACAAGACATACAGAAATCCCGTCATAGGTTAGAATACCAAGAGGAAAGATGCCCCTGTATACAAAAAGAAATAAACTAATATGCCAAACTGAATTAAAGATTAAAGAATGGGAGCCGGAGAGATGGCACAATGATTAAGTACACTGGCTGCTCTTCCTAGTACCCACGTGGTAGCTCACAACCATTTGTAACTGGAATTTCAGGAGACCCAATACCCTGCTTCTGGACTCTGTGGGCACTGCAAATATGTGGTGTACGGACCCACATATAGGAAAAACATCCACAGTCATAAAGTAAAAATGAAATTTAAGAAAAGATTAAAAATAAACTTTGTATTTTCTATGTGAGCAAATACGGTTTTCCTGGAGGTCTTGACTAGGTAGCTCGCTAGAGATTTGATATTTGGGCAGGAAACAAGTCACCACATTCTATTGCTTAATAAGCACCTTTAAATATACATTCGAGAAAGTGTATAGCAAACATTACAAGTATGTGTGTATCAGTATGTGCTTCTGTCCTAGGTCCCTACACAGGAATGCTCACAAACATTAAATTCATTGATTAAGCTTTGTTCCAACTCATGATTTAGGTCTGAAAGTGTTTGATTACAAAATGCTAAAATTGTGACCTTTGGGGGTCTAGGTAAGAAAATGTGTGTGGAAAGGTCACTAATGTTACAGTGTAAATCTACTCCTACCTCAAGTTGCCTTCACAGGGAACTTTATCGTCAGCCACGCTGTCATCCACATTTCCAAATATTAATTTCACTAATGCAGGGCTCATAAGATTCAGTTTAGTCCAACAGTTAAAAAAAATACAAAAGGCCTAGTGATCACTTAATAGGAATTTTGAGTGTAAAGTTTTCTTTTCAACTACTCTATGGTGGGCAACATATTTAATACCAATATTCTCTGCCACAAGACATAGTCTGTGATGGTTTGCCAGCCTTTATGACAGTGTCTCGACAAATTTAAAAGTACTGAACATGGTTTATAAGTTGAAAACAGATTTTATATATATATATCATCCAGTAGAGGAGGGCCTGCCAGTGCCACCTCTCAGAACTGGAATTTACACAATACTAACACAAAACAGGTTGGTGTTTCCCAGAGAAAGTGCCTTGACGACCAGAGGACTCAGCATCCTCTAAGAGGCAGTGCTAATGGCCACTCACCGCACAGAACTGAAAGAAGTGCCTCACTATCTAGAGCTTAAATGTTGTTTGTACAAGACATAGATATTTCCAGTCCACAGACTTACAGTTTTAAATACATTCTGCCAGAGAAGATAGCAGGCATGCCAAAGTATATATTTACAAAATAATTACCATGAAATCCACCAGCCACACATAACCAGCGCCAGTGATACTTCATTGCATTTCCTTTTTTAATCAGTTGACATTTCTTCTAAAATATATGATGTATAAGTTACACTCAAATAGTCATATATTTCTCTTACTGTGTAGTAAACATTTTTATCACTGCTTCTAAGGACTGCTAAACTCTGCATAGCTCTATGCACAGATATCTTGCTTCTTAACTAAGTAGAATAAAAGTGTTTCACTTCTATAAGCACTATAAGTTTTAATGATTATTTTATTTTATCATATGTTGATTTCTTAGGGAAGAAAATATAACTTGCAAACAAATCAAAATAATAAAATTTTGCAGCAGTTTCTCTAATTGTCACCAACAATCCATGAAATGTCACTTTTCATTCTCTTTCACAAACCACGCTCAGTGAGATCTCAGTCTCTTTTCTTGGTTTTGGTTTTGTTTTTAAACATAAATGTGGGGGGCTGGAGAGATGGCTCAGAGGTTAAGAGTACTGACTGCTCTTCCAGAGGTCCTGAGTTCAATTCCCAGCAACCACATGGTGGCTCACAGCCATCTCTAATGAGATCTGGTGCCCTCTTCTGGCATGCAAGCATACATGGAAGGAATGTTGTATACAAAATAAATAAATAAAATCTTTAAAAAAAATAAACATAAATGTGGTACATTGTTCAATTTATGTTGGTTTGTTTCTAGTAAAAAATGAACATCATTTCAACCGTCGTTTTAAGTTCTGACTTCTTTTAACACAGGTTTTTTTTTTCCACCCTTTGGCCAATTTTCCTAAGTTATAGTGTTACCCTTTTAATAATATCATTTTAGCAAATAAGTTTATTTGATTTTATTTGTTTGTACCCAATATTGGTCTTGTTTCTTGCATCAAATGCTTTTATCAAATGCTTAACAAATGCTTCTCTGTGATATCATCTTAAATTTGACCATTTTTAGCAACAACATTCAATTTTACTTAAGTTTAGCAGCTTTCTCTACAGGCACATACTCTATGGGGATGCTCCCTTGGTGGAGCATTTTGACAATCTCTGTCAAATTTAAGCATGTATGTAACTTCAATCCAGAACGGAAACGGGGCTACCTGGGGAAGAAGGCTGCCAGTGGGGTAAAGGGAGAGGAGATTTCATCAACACGAAGCAAGTACATAGTCAACTGCCAGTGAAACCCAGTGCATGCGTGCCAAATGATTTAAAACAGAAGATAAAATCAAAAGGAGAAAAAATGTTTTCTAAAAGATAAATTCATCTGTTGCCATACATATTTCCACTCACATAAGTAGCACTGATACATAGATAAGGATATTTCCTGGGTATTACTATTAGTAAGGATACATAATTTAAACAACTGCAGTATTGCTGGAAAACCGTTCACTCAAAACATGGAGCCATGGAGAAATAACGAGGTGGAGTTTAAAATGAGACATGAAAATCTCTCCGGAGAAGACTATTAAATTAAAATAAGTAGCCCATAACTATGAGTATAGTATATGTTTCCGCGGGCACTGCAGTGCATGTGTATATGCTTGTGTCTCTATAAATTTAGAAATTGATATTGAAGTGAATATAAATATGGATGTGACATAGATATAAAAGTGCATATGGAAATAGATTTGTGGATAAAAACATAGACGTTGTGATCAAGACAGACATAAGCATAGACACCAACACAGAAGCAGATGGTTGCAGAAGTAGAGATGGAGAGATCGTCCTTGTCTGCTGGAATTCTGAAAATCAGCAGGAACCAGTACCCACACTTGACTCTTCTCCTTGTTGTGACTCTTGCTGGTCTCAAGCAGAGCTTATCCTGAGTAATTCTACGTGCTAACATCAGCAAAATGAGTGATTTGCAGTGACTCTAAAATATCGTTCATTCATTCTTTTTTTTCTCAAAAATTGTAAGTAATTAATATTCCTTAGCAGGGAAA
Source organism: Ondatra zibethicus (assembly GCA_004026605.1). Classification (NCBI taxonomy): domain Eukaryota; kingdom Metazoa; phylum Chordata; class Mammalia; order Rodentia; family Cricetidae; genus Ondatra; species Ondatra zibethicus. The sequence goes on from PVIU01011164.1 coordinate 65,192, forward strand.
TCAAACCATCTAGGCCTGACCTGAGATTCATACAACTCACTCTCTATTTCACATATCTACTTAATAAGTATTACAAATTAGAGTCCAACAATTAACTTAGAGGAGGTTTTGTGACCCTAACATTTCCTCATTTCATTAGGGTGAACGCTATTCTTCCTATTTTCACGCAGTCTCTGTCTTTCATACTTGACTATCTTTTACTGCAGATCCCATCCTATGTAAAAGCAATGTGATAATGGATATGTTAAATGTATTTGTATTATGTTCCATTTTAAAATCTTAGTTATATGCATTTAACATGATCAGTAATCATGGAAGGGAATATATCTGAATAATGTAAGGTTTTAGAGATTTAAAAATTCATTCAAATCTTTTGGAACTTCAAACACTAAAACACTGGTCCAAATTCAACACTGTATGTCACTTAAACCTAAGGAGCTAGTTTTGACAAATGAAGGTGGTAACTAATCCTTATTTGGCAAGAAGAGATTGTGAATATATATCTTCTTATTCTCATATTCAAAAGAAATATAGTAAAGAAGTATCTATTTTCTATTTAGTCTGATTTCTATTCCGTCTAATATGTATCAGTTTTTGAAATCAGACACTTCTAAAATAAAGTATTAACTTTACTAAACCAGGAGTAATGGATGAATGTTCCATCACCCCCCCCAAAAAAATTAGAATTCTTCCTGCCCCCTCTCCCTTCTTCCTGCCCTCCATGCCTCCTCTCTCTCTCTCTCTCTCTCATCTTCTACCTTCCATCCTTTTTCTCTCCCACCCATCCTCTCTCCTCCCTCCCCTTCCCTTCCTCCCTCCCTCCCATCCTCTCTCCTCCCTCCCTCCCTCCCATCCTTTTTCTCTCCTTCCCATCCTCTTTCCTCCCTCCCCCTCCCTTTCTCCCTCCCTCCCA
>PVIU01011165.1:0-66125 GCA_004026605.1 Ondatra zibethicus
TACTCTACCTCTTTCTTCCTCCCTCTCCGACACCGCACTATATATTTGTGCCCATCTACCCAGTTCTGTAAGGCACCAGAATGCACTGTGCTTTCTCCTCAGAATCCAAAGCATTCTGCCCTGGGCCTGTGTGACCATTCAGTCTGTCCTGGCACTGAGCAGGACCATGCTTCCTCCTAGGAGTCCAGGTTAGTACACTCCAGGCCTACATGTGGGTCTCATTTTCCTGCCTATGGTGTTGGGCAGCTCAACTGAGATTTATAATACTGCAAAGGTTAGATATATAGAAAACTGCCCAGTCACACGCATACCACTTCGCATCTACAGAAGCAATGAATGATAGATTTGTTTCTCGTATTATGTTTTCAGTATTTAGATTTAAACTGTTCTCTAATGTGTGTATAATAACATCTCATTGTATGTTTAATCTAATGCGTCTATAATAGCATCCCACTGCCTGCATTACACTTCCTTAATGGCATGTGGCGTTTACATGCCTATTGTCTATATCAGTACTTTGGAGAGCTGTATGTTCAGATATTGTGCAGACTTTCTTTTTTCTTATGAAAAATGTCTTTATTTTTGCTGAAGAAAATAGCCAAAGTTGGAAAGAGAGCAATGATTTTTCAAAATGTAACAAAAATTTATGTCTAAAGTTTCAGCTTTTAGCTGTGCTATGGTGGCACACACCATTAATCCTAGCACTAGGAGACAGGCAGACAGATCTCTATGAGTTCCAAGCCATCCTGGTCTACAGAGTGAGTTCAATGATGGCAGGAAAGTCAGAGCAGTCACACAGAGAAACCCTGTCTCAAAAAAAAAAACCAAAATAATAGCAACAACAATAATAAAAATAAAACAAAAGCACAGCAAAACAACAACAAAAACTCACACAACAAAAGCTCAGCTTTTATGGTGTGCAATCAACTCTCATTGTTGCTAGAGCAGACTAATTTGTGGCTTTTTGAGGGGGTACTCATACTTTTAATATTGTTATATTTGTTGCAATTAGAAATTCTTTCTGTATTTCTATATAAACCATTTATCATTCATGTGCTTTAATCTTATCATTATAAAGTTTAATATTATCATTTGCAGAGTCAAAGTTTTTATTTCGTTGAAATCAAACATATATTTTTTTCTATTCATAAATCCACTCTTTTGATAGAGTAATAAATAATTCAGTAACAAAGCCAAGGTCATCTAAGTTTGCTATAGAAACTTGTATGCATTTGCCCTTTCCTCATGCCTGTAGGGTACATTAAATATGAAGAATAATATCTCCCTTGAAAACTCTTTAGTGTAAATCCTTGATATTCTAAAAGAATGTCTTCATTGAAATCAGGAGGGAAGAGAAATTGGCATAAGTTGCAAGTTAGGCTGTGCTGTCTAATGAGTGCCAGAACCTCTTGGGTAACAGGGTGATATACAGACACTTCATCACAAACAATCAACAAGAACAAAAGGAAAAGTATAAAATTAAGTGGAAGACCAAATGTGATTTACATTAAAAAGGATCAGTAATGAAATCAGGAGACATATAAGGATAGGATGATGAATTTAAAAGTGTACTTGAGTAGATTATTTTCATACTGTCTGTATTCCATTGTTGCTTGCAGGTTATAGAAATACCTGGAAATGGATGTTAAATGATTGCTCCTTATGAGGTTTGTTTTTAATCAATAAGTTTGGGAATAAAATTCCCTGTCGTGTTTTCTCTTCTTGTCAAACATACTTTATTTTAATAATGATGCAGAACTTTCCTCTTATTCCAGTTTTGTAAATTGTTTTGTATTTATATCCAACTAGCTATTAAACAGATTGCTTTATGTGAAGGAAATAAATTTTGGGATATTAATAAAAAATATTTTCCACCACATCAAACTTTTTTGTGTTAGATGTGTTTGAAACTAGCTATAAGAAATGGTTGAACGTAAAATAGTTCCATAGAGTTAAATTCTTTGTATAATATCTGTATTTCACCCTGTTACCCAAGCTGTCCTGAGACTGATTATAAAGCCCAGCCTAACTTGCAATTCATTATAATTCCCCTGCATTCCTGATTTTAATGAAGATATTCTTTAGAATATCAATAATTTATACTAAAGACTTTTCAGGGGAGATATTATTCTTCATACTTAATGTATCCTATGTACATGATTGTTTTCCATTGGCATCTTAAAAGAGACAATATTTCTTTATAGTGTTGTTTTGAAGATTAAATTGTTATCTTCATAAATAACATCATGTTATTTTATTCATTCCTTAAGAATTTTATCCAATATATTTGATTATGGTTGTTCCCTTTCTCCAATTCTTCCTGGAATTTCCCCAACCCTGTTTACCTAAATTTGTGTTTGTTTGTTTGTATTAAATTCTCTTAAATAAAACCAAACCAAAACAAAGCAGAAACAAATGCAGACACACACACACAAATAAAAATAATAATAATCCACAGGATCTTATTTGTGTTGACCTACTTCCACAGCAGTAGGCCCGGCCTGCGGTGTTGTTGATATACACAATGTCAGGAAACTGATTTTCCATCTCCCCGCAGCTATCCACTAATAGCCTCTTGGCTAATGATGAGACTTGTGATCACATTCTGTTTTCCATGCTAGGAGTGTGACTGAAATGAAATTGTGGACCTTTTCATGTGTTGTCACTGCCTTTGTGTTCATATGGGCACTCCAGTTATGTTCAGAAACACCACATTCTTGTTTCATAGACCATGCAGTAATCCTGCAGGGACTCAGCTGGAAGCTTCACCAGTTCTAACCAGAGTTCCTAGTTTTGAATGTTGCTAGACATGCTACCAGAGTAAAAAAGTAGTCATCAATGTCACCCAGCTACAAACCCTGTGAGATACAATAGTGACACACTGCAAGATATGGCAAAGTGTTCAGAAGTGCCAAAAATCATATGAGAAAGCAAATGCCATTAGGTTGCTTAAGGACCACTTAGAATTAGAAAGGACCACTCCATGGGATGTCACTTATACCTGACACTGTTGATGAGACCAAAATCCTGAAGTCAAGGATCCTAGGTAGGAATCAAATATTATTATTCTGCTAAAGGAACACAGCAATGAAATAATTCCTAGTGTCATATTACTTTATGCATAGATCAGTTCCTATAACTAACCTCATCATAACTTTTTCTCAAAGTAGATGGTAATTAATATAGAGACACACAAATGGACAACATGCAGAGAGTATGACAGTTTCAGCTGCCAAATGTTGGGATAGGAAGTCCTTCTGTCTACGAGTTGCTTTTATTGGTTAATGAATGAAGAAGCTACTTTCAACCAATGGCTTAACAGAATATAGACAGGATGGAAGAGAGAGAGAGCGAGAAAAGGCCAAGTCAGGAGAAGCCATGTAGCCCTGCCAGATGCCGGAAGAAACTTTACCCAGTAAGCCACAGCCACGTGGCAATACACAGATTAATAGAAATGGGTTGACCAAAGATATAAAAGCTACACAGTATGCTTAAGTGATTGGCTAAACAGTGATTTAAATAATATAGTTTTCTGAGTGGTTATTTTGAGTCTTGGCAGCCAGGAACAAACAAGCGGCCTTCCCCAACAAAATGTTTGCACACATATTGCTAGGAATTGAACATGAAAATGAGTGTAAGTTACTAGGCACATATTCTCCTATTGAACTATATCACAGACAAGAATTTTTGATACATATAAGAATTTCAATACATAAAATTAAGGCAATCACAGCAACTGATAGAACAGCAATTGAATTAAGTACATTTTTTGAAGTTATAATTTCCATATTAGAAAACAATGTTAAAACATATTAAAATTTAAATGGGCATTTATAATAGGAAGAAAACTAAAATTTAAGTTAATGTATGACTATAAACTAAAATTTCTAAAAAGATTGTTTCAGCGATGACTAAAATAAACAGAAGAGTTCTGTACAGAAAACACACATACACACCCCCACATAACCATTAACAAATAGTAAGAAGGAATAGCATGATCTGTACATGCTAAAGAGCTATTGGGAAACAAGATGATTTGTAGCATCAATTCAGATAAAATATTTGAATTGTGTATATTCCAAGCAGTTTATAAAATTATAAAACATTAACTAGAAATACGTGACAAAATAATACCATTATTTCATTAATGTACCACATTTCCTGAAAAACCAAATCATTGATCAATGAAATCTATTAAGAATTGTGGAATAAATACCTCAAACATAGTAATTACCCATTTTTCGATTCCCTTTATTTTATATCTTTGAAATCAGTAGAGATAAGTACCATAGCTAATTTTCTACCATGAGTCCTTTTCACTAGTCAGTGTCCTCATATAATACACTGATTCACCACAGCTTCATTAACATAAACAGATATGATGTCATGCAAAGGTTTCCATGTTTGTCTTCATGCAGAAGTTATTCAGGAGGATTTGCTATTGTTTTAGTAAATGAGCATAGCTTACATGTTGAAGGATCAGATAATATAATGATAATTATTCTGGTAATGTAATTTCAGAGAAGCTACTCTAAGGTGTTCTATGAAAATGATGCATACACTGAGATCTAAGGTTCTATGAAAATGATGCATACACTGAGATGTAAATGGAAGAGAAATGTAAACTGGAAGAGAAAGTAAATCTCAATAAAGCTAAACTGCTGACAGCAAGAAGATTGTGATATTCTTAAACCATTTATAATTGCACATTTATGATATAATTAATGTGATTAAAGGACTACCTCAGAATTTTCCCTAAAGATTTGCATGAATAATCTTTTATGGCGCTTACTGTACTTAACCATTGATAACTGATAATTAAGATTAAAATTTGAGTAAACATTACTGAAGCCGTATTTTGACTAGAGACTATCATAAAGAACTTACCGGAACTTTATTTTCTGACTACAAATAATAGTTTTATCATCAATGAATTATATTTATAGAGAAGTTAATTACTGTTATCATCACTTTATCTCATCTAAGGTCTGGGAAGAGTTTATGAAACCAAATTTTTATTTTTCACTTAACAATTAGTAGAGCCAGGATATGGGATCATAGTAATATTGTTCAACTTGGCTGAGTGATTGGTTCACAAGCAAAGGGACTTGAGTTTCCATTGTTAGGAGCCAAGAGTTCACAACTTGCTATTGGATGACCAATTGCTATGTTTTTCTCTGAGGAAGACTATTTCTCTGACACTTAGCATTCTTTACTTGCTTATAGTTCTCTGTAAAGTACTGGGGCTTCATGGTCTTTCCCATCTGCTTTGGCATGGCTGTGGTCCTTGTTCAGCTCATGCCTAGGCAGTAATGCTGGTGAATCTCTATGGGCATATTGTCTGACATCACTAGGAGACACAGTCTCATAGTCCTGAACACTTAGAAGTGACATTATGTATATTGAGACTGTTACGTTTAGAGATACATATGTATCTACATATGCATGTAACAACAATTAATGAAAAAGAAGCCATGAATTTAGAAGAGAATAAGACGGGTATGTGGGAGGGTTTGGAAACAAGAAAAGGAAATGGAAAATGATGTAAGTATACTATAATATATCAAAAAATAGAGAGCAAGGTGTGGCCACACAAAAATGTAATGCCAGTGTTTGGGAAATTGAGACAGGCATCTGGGGAGATTTTGGACAGAAAGACTCATCAAAACAGGTAACTTCAGTAGCAATGAAAGAGCCTGTCTCATAGACTAAAGCTGAGAACAGTGAGCAACAGAGACAGATGCTTAATTGTCCTCAACATTTGAACATATTTACCTACATGCATTCACAAGTGCATAAACATACACTAACTGCACACAAAATTCATTAAAATGTTGCCTGCATCGTACTAAACCATTTCTATGTCCACATACAAGTATAGATTTTCAATTTTAAATGAATTTTCTTGATCTAATCTTTATGTTCATCACATATCTAGAATAATCTTTCTTCTTTAAGTGATATTCTTTTTGCTGCCATTTTCACATCTTGATAGCTGAAGTTATCAGATTCATGGGCTGCAGACTATTACGAGTGTGTTACCATTGACTATTCATTTCAGCATGCCATCCTTTTCTTATTGAAATCATGCCATAGCTTATCATTTTAGGTAACATGATTTTTGACTATAGATTGTAAGGGAGTAATATATTTTGTAGATATATTTTCACTCCCTAATCATATGCTTTTTAAAATTCAATATAGAAATTTTAAAATGTGCATAGGAAGGCTATAATTTACCATTTCTAGAATTACCTCATGAATATGTAGTCTCCTCCTTATAACTGTAGATCAGAGTAAAGCGCTTCTAATCAGGAGGGTTGTGTTATAATGGCACAGAAGTACTTAGAGAGCAGCAGCATCTTCACTGAATGATGCATATTTAATTTTCTTGGGACATCATGTCATTTCTAATAAATTTCTTACTAACTAAAATATCATCTTTAACATCTTTTTATTACTTGATTTTCTCTTTTCATCAAAAAGGTTTGACATGGAAGTAGTATGATTCCTTCTATAATTTTCCTTTCTGGAGGGAGCAGGCTGCGGAAATCCTCTTTACACTGTATTGTGTCTCCTCTGAAAACTTATATTGAAACAGGAGGTAACTTCAGAAAACAAGACAGGATCAAGGAAATGATGTTAATTTGGGGAAACTGCAAAATACTCTATAATTTTTCGTTTTGTGAGTTTTCTTCTGTGAGATATTTCAGTGCTGGTGCTGGATGAAAGTTAAGCAGTGCTCCATTCCTCTGTGGGCTGATGAGACTTATGTCATATAGACAAAGTCTGTAAGTGGAAAACTTGTGCTACATTTTTAAAAGAGCCCACCTCCATTATTTTAGATTTTGAGACAATTAAATGTTTTATGAATTTACTAGTTCTCTATGAACTCCAACACATATGCTTTTATCTTTGTCTATTTTTGTTTATTCTTCATTTGAGTTAAAAGAGTAATTTCAATTTTAGCAAGTCTATATACTTTTTAATTTCTAAATTAGTATCAAAGGCCAGCAGCATTTAAATATCATTCTATAGAGCCATGGAATTTAAATAATGCATGCAATTTAAATCAAAGTTACATTTTATTTTTATAACTATGTTTTCCTAATTTAGCTTTCATTGAAGCCCTACACACAATGGTTTTACCCAGGGATTACTTTAGGCTTCTGGAAGGTCACTCATTTACAAGTTATTGCCTCTCATAAATTGATCTAATCTTCTGAATAATGCCTGGACATGCTGATGATCAATATTTTATTGCTTTTACCTCCTAAAACACCATGAATTACATTCAAAATCATTACCACCCAGGACTGCAGACATAACAATAATGTTCAAGTAATATTATCCCTCAGCTTGTGGTACTGTTTATAAAGCATGACTCTGCTTGAATGATGTTATTTTGGCACTATTATAATTCTCTTTAATTTATCAATAAAAATGCTCTGACAATTATCATTCACAGAACTGTGCAAAGCCAGAACTGGGGCCCATTATGGCATTAGGCTGCATAATAAAATCTAAAATTTGCTTTTATTTACATGGTCTAGACAGAAATCACTTCATTATATATTGGAAGAATAAAGAATACTAAAGATAATAGTTTAAGTTTTGAATAAAAGAGCATGAATTACAAACTATGTACTAAGGAATGTTGGATAACTTGTTGACTTTGACTATAATTACTTTTTGTCTCCCTGTACTAATAATTACCTAATTAAAAACAATATCTGATGCTTAATTCACAATTCATGCTTCGCCTTTTTACTAGCATATTTTTTATCTTCTTTTAGTATCCCCACTTTCATTAGGGATTTTTTTTCTCATCTTACCCCTATATACAAAGCTCTTATCTCTCTCAGCTACATTCTCTGGTCAATGCTTAACTTGTCAGTCCATTTCAACATTTGCTTTCTCACTGTGTGTTATGACAATCAATATTTGACATTGTGAAAGGGCTTTCTACTAATCCACAGTTTGTCATGATTCAAATAGAGAAATGGAAACTTTCCCTCTTGGGAGAGTAGGCATGGATGAAAAAATAGCAGCAATCAGAAAATAGTTTTTATCCATTATAGTTATAATCCTGTTATCAGTTGGGTTCAGTCAGTTCCAGTCCCACAGGCTCACACCGACACGTCTGTAATGCAGTTTGCTAGACCTAACAGGGAACTGCTCATCTGTGTGATCTGTGTGCACACTGTCTGTTTTGCTGGTGAGGCATGCACACCATCATTTAAGGGTATTTCCTTAGCTTTCAATTTACCTCAGAGACATTGGGTCAACTAAAACATCAAGAACTGGTTACTCCTATGAGTATTACAGATGAATTAGTCTGATCTTATAAACATGTTTACATGGACTATGTTGGTATATTCATTTTTAATTGAATTGATTTATTGTTGCATTCAGCAAGATGACAAATTGTGCACAGTGAGTCATATCAGTTTGATGGTGTAAACCATCTATGAAAAAATTTTGGATAACTGAGAAAATAATTTTTCGATAAAATGAAAACTTGACTAAACATTTATCTGTTAAAGATAAATCTGTGGGAATTTTAATGAATTAATCTTGTACTTTATGAGCTCAGAACTAAAATTCTTTTCTAGGTTTTCATGACCCTGGTTTAAAAAAAATTCTTTTGCTTCAATATTAATTTGAATGGACAGGCCTTTAGTATATTGACAATGAAGAAACAAATATCTTCTTCTTAACTTCGGTCTATAAAATAGTTCAGTGTGTTCCTGTGCATGCCTGTTTGAGCTAAAATGAATTAGCTCAGTATTAGAGTACTGTGTGTAGTGCCTACTAACACACACACACATACACACAAGTACATGCATAAACACATATACACATATAAGCACGTGTGTAAATACCAACTGATTTAGTTAAAAGTTTGAGACACACCAATCAAAGGTAGGTGTCTCTGTCCATGCTTTGAACCTCTGATGAGAATGACAGATAGTCCTGATGGGAAGGGCAAACCAGAATGAGGGGATAACATTCACACCATGTGTGAAAAGGAGATAGAAAGGAGGGGTGAGAATGGGGAGGTGGGGAGGGAAAGATTTGGGTAGATAAGAGGGATAGGGATAAGGATGGGGAGGGAAGAAGAGCTGGGAAGTGAGAAGATAGGCAGACAGACAGACAGACAGACAGATAGATAGCAGTGTCCCAAAGCTCCTCTTCAAGACATGCCTCGGAAAGCCTGAGGAACTGCCACAAGGTCCTACTTCCCATTCATGCCACAGGAGCACCACTCGAGAAATCATGTTTCAACACACAACTTTCAGGGGGATACCATCCATATCAAATATAGCACAAAATTTTGATTGAATTCATTGTAGTCTTTTGGAAAGGGAATTATTTAATTTCATATCTGCAAAATGTTTTGCTACCCGAATCCCAGTAGGGGAGGGAATTAGTGATCACTTGCATAAAATTTCACATAATTCCAGGATACAACAACTGCTTTAAATTGATACATGGGTAGGATATCATTATGCGTGTATTTGGGATTTTGCCATGGTTGCTGATTTATAACTCTCTCAAGGGCCAGTCACAAAAATGCTGATATTGTCTGAGATGTTCATAAAGAAACTCTCTAACCTATCTCAACTGATAACCTGCTGTATGACACCCTTTACTAAAGAGGGGTCCTGTCCCACCTGATAAATGAAGGGATGCAAGTCGGATAGAAAAAAAAAGAAACCTGCCACATGGGCCTTGTTGTGTCATTCTGTCTGTTAGTAAGCACATCTATTCAATGAAGTCTCCATGAAACCCCAAAGAACAGAGTCCAGGTGACTTTCCAGTACCAGGACAGATGGACATCTTTAGAGAGCTACATGCCTGGGAGAACAGAATATCCATGCAACATCTCCCACAGTTCATGTTATTTGTCTCTTCATCCAATATAATACTCTTTCAAATACATTGTTACACAGTTTTTATTCAGTTTTGTAAACCACTCTTGCACATGAATTGAACCTATCCAGGATTTATGCCGACTCTCATTTATAGCTGATCATTCAAAAGCACAGATAAGATGAAAGGGGTCTTGTGAGTGGCATTCAGAGTATCTGTTTGATGACAGTCAAGGCTACTGATCCTTCAGTGCGAGAGATGTGACACTATCCCCAAAGAGACATTGTCAGAATTTAATTGAGTTGGAGCACTGCACTGATGGATTGCCTGCTGGTAGAGAGAAATCCACACATCTTTCAAAGTTCCTGAAATCATCTGTGCTGATTTTTGAACAAGAGGAAAGGAAGACCAAGAAGCTTTACATTCCCCCCCAAAATTGGCACCTGTTTAGTCTAAGCAAGACAATGAGAAAGGCAAGGATGAGAGTAGCTTTCAATCAGTCTTTCCTTCCAAGTAAAACAGAAGAAAAACCTTCATGAATTAGTCAAGGCTGAAATTGAAGTTCAGGCATCAACAATCACCAAATTCAACTTTTCCTCGTTAATTGTTTGATAATTTTAACATAGAGAGAGAGGCAGTTTGGGCAAGGTCCATTAAAATACTCAAATCAATTTTCTTTCTACATATGTATGTTCTCTATTTGCTCTCAACTTTGTTGACTGAAATGCAATTTTCTCTACTAAATCATTTATCTGTGTTTTGATTTTTACAGCACAAAATACAAGCAGATTTTTTAAAGTGAATAATAACTGGATTCACTTTTCAAAGAGTAACAACAATATCCAAGTTGACCCACTTCCCAAAAGTGAATCTACCAATAGTTTGAGATTACAGACAGACATTCAGTTTGGCAGCATCAGAATCATTGAAACACATGTCACATTTTCCAAGGGATTTTCTATTTTCTTTAGCTAGAAAAGAAATTATGGATCAGTCTATTTTAAATATTTTAAGTAGATTATAAGAACAAGAAGCAATTCTTTATAGTGAACAGTGTTGAATTTTTTTATTAATTTAAAAATTCTAAACAACTGGAAGGGGAATGAGGGAGAGTAATAGACTGAGTATATTCATATTAAATGGTTTCAATGGATGTGTAACTGTCAAAATTAAATTAAAAAATTCTTCAGAGTAAATATATAGCAATGTATTTAACTAAGAATTTATATTTATTAATTAGTTAACAAAAAAGAATTTAATTTGAAGCAAATCCAAAACTAAATTTGTTTACTTATTTATTTTTATCGAAAGTAGATGTTTTATACAATATATTCTGTTTATGTTTCCTACTTCACAAGCTCATTCTAGATCCACCTTCCCACCCACCCAAACCACACCCTTTCTTGCTTACTCCCATTAGAAACAAATAGGCATCTTAACATAGCAATAATGCTGAAATAAAATAAAAACAAACAAACCAAAATAGGACAAAACAAACAGAAAAAAAGAGTACCAAAGAAAAAGCACAAGAAATGTGTATAGTCACAGAGACATGAACAATTGTACACAGAGAAATAAAAATTAAAAAAAACATAAAATCTGGAACTACATTATACAAGCAATAGACCGCCAAGCAAAAAAAAAAAAAAAAAAGAAAAAAGAAAAGAAAAGAAGTAGAAATGACCATTCCAAATTTTATAAGACAAAACCATCCAAAACCACCATTGAACTCATTTTTTTCTTTTTGTTGGCAATCTACTGATGGGCATGAGGCCTGCCCTTAAGTGTGGTGTGTGTACCCAGTGAGACTCAATTGGAGATCATTTTTCTTTTGTCTTTATCAATTGGAGATAGCTTCAAGATTAGGGCTGGGATCTTGTGTCCGTTTCCCATCGCAGTGCTGGGAGCCCATCTGTTTAGACCTGTGCAGGCCCTGGGAATGCTAGCACGGTCTCTGTGAGTTTGTATGGTTGAGCCCTACTTTGTCTAGAGGCCTTGTTTCCTTGGTGTCGTTTACCCTCACTGGCTTTACAATCCTTACAGTACTTCAGTTTCCCTGAGTAGTGGGGAAGATCCATTGAGGACTGAATGATCCAAAGTGTATCATTTTCTGCCATTGTCCCTGTTGTGGATCTCTGTACCTGTTCCTACACCCATTCATTTTAAGTGGGTGGGTAGATCTTCCAATTAATTCTGTCACATGCACATTTGAAAAAAATATATGGGTACAATTAATTTCTTTTCACTCTTTAAACCTTCCAAATTTGTGTCAAGAAAATGGAGATAATAAGCAACGTTTCTGATGGAAACCTTTTGGATAATGGACAATAATGAATGGTTAACAACAGGATGGAGATTTATTTAAATTGACCATGCTTGAGCTCATAAGCAACAACAGTACAGTACTTTACCTCCTGCTGAATAAAATTGAATGTCGGCTTCATATCAGAATATCATGACTTGATATGCAAGGGGTTTCAAAGAACAACTACTTTAGACCTGAGTTTAGAGTTCTAAATTTTTAGGTGTTTAATGATAAATACCATTGCACCAACTATAACCTAGCACCCTCTCTCAATTTTATGTAATCTAAACACTTATATCTACTAACATCTAAAAGCCCCTTGTTGATAATTATTTTTTTGCCACAGTATTTACAGGGAACTCACTGTTCAGGTAAACCAAGTTGTCTTTGCTTTGTTAAACTTTTTTTTTTTTAAATTCAGTCCTGGTAAATATGTTTGCTTCATTCATTTTATGATTTCCACAAATAAAGCTTAACTTTAAAATGAATAAGCCCATAGCTTATTCTGCTTTTCTCCCTACTCATTTATTTTATCAGCTATAGTTTAGAGTCATCTTCATTACACTTGAACTAATTTATAGTGGGAGGGAATGTAAAGTAAATTGAATAAGCTGTCCTCATATGGTTTTATGCAATGGCCTTCAAAAAGAAAACTATAGTTATTTTGTTGTCCAACTTCATTATTTAAATCCTGTTCTATTTCAAAAGGAAATTCAGAGCCAAACACTGCACTGTTGAGTTCGATAACTTTTAAAACAAATAATAACAAAAGAATAAAAGATGATCTCATCTTAAACGGAACAAAGAAGCAAATAAATTATGATTGAAATACATATGTATATGGTATAAATACAGGAAGTCTTCAAAGAGGAGACCCACAATTGCTGTGGGCTAATACAAATGACATATTGTGGAGAGAGCATAGGTGTTAAATAAAGCAGAATCAAGACCACTGAGCTGGGACATATACATTAATGAGAGTTACAAAATGATAACTCAATTGACAGGGTTTATGTGTTTTAATTTTTTTCTCAATAGAATGTTACTAAAATATTACATTACCTTGGAAATATTTTATAGCAAATAATATTCTCACAAGTAAAATTATGAGGGGTTATATGAAAGTATATATATATATCCCACAGGTCTCTAGTGTGGGGCAGCTCTAGAAGTACCTGTCTCCTGTGATCACGCCTGGATTGGAAGAGAGATGGCATATTCAGCTTTCACTCTGAAGGGTCTGACTTTGGAAATATCTAAACATTTCTCTCTGGTGTTTTGTGTCCTGGTCTTTTATAAGGAAAATTTTGAAGGTTTTCTCCAAGAAAATTTCCTATCTTAAAAGGAGACAATTTGTGCAAAATTTTCTTTGCTAGCTTGGGTTTTATCTCAATAATCATAATAGTATAAGCCTCTAAATTAATTTTAGCACTTAATAATCACACTGGTAATAATTAAGATATTTCACTATTTATTAAAATCTTCTCTTTTGGAGTTATCCTGTTAATTTTGAAATGGAAGGAAACTAAAACTTAAGCAATATTTTGCTTGCCAGGATCTCAGAAGGAACAGTCACAGTAGGTAAATATGAGCAGAAGTGTCTGAAGTTGGTTTTGGTCTTTTGGATATAAAGACCCTTATAAAGTCACATTCTTTCTGCTAAAGCACATAACAAATACTCCCTTAGGGTTTCCCCTCATGTCTGAGGCTAGTATGTACAGAGTGATCATATGAATTATTTATCATTGGTTTCACATATGCAAGAATGCTATCAAAATAGTATTCTCCATATACAAATGTCATTTATTAAGTTGTTTTAATTATGTATTAAAATATAATTACTTGAGTAGTCTACTATTTTGTAAATATTAACTTAGAAACATTTAACAGTACATTTTAATTTCTGAATTATTGTACACTAAATAGCACATTAATATGAAAAATACTCTATTGCAACAACATATCATGTCTCCAAATGAAGAAATAATCAGTTCCAAAGATTACACCCAAAATGACATGTAGTGTTACCATTAAATTCCCAGTATTAAACACATAAAGATCCTCTTAGTGATAAGTCAGTGTTTGGCTTAGGAATTCCACATCCTCTCTGCCTGAAGATTTTTGACAAACAGGAATTTATAGTGGAAATGACCTCTCAGTTTTATTTATGAATCCAGCAGCACAATACACAGTAGATCACAGGATGACATATGATTACTGTTCCCTGAAATAGGTATAGGATCACACAGCGCAGTGAACCCTGCCCAGCCCTGCAAGTCCAAGAGCTGCATGCTAGAATGAGTCTCTCTACATCTCTGGTTGGTAAATGGAAATATGTCATAACTTGTTTGCCACAAAAACCTTAGGATTACACATGAGTATGCTTTTCTGTATAAAAATGCATCAAATGTTTTATTTGACTTTGCTTTATAAGTTGTAGTTGTTCAAGCAAGGCTTTCTAGTGTACAGGACAGCTCCCCCCTCCAAGTGGACCCTCATTCTACATGGAATCTAAAAACATATGCAAATTTCTTTATTATATCCATTTTGTCACTCAGTGTTAATGGACAGACTGCTGTGCAATTTAGATTCAAAATTCATTGCATCTGTATTGTGAAATAAATTTCTATTAACTCGTTCTTTTGTTTTAATGGGGATTTTGTTGGTTTTGATGTTCGGAAGATCAATTTTAGGACCTTTTGCGCATGTTAGGTAAATTTTCTACCACCAAACCATACCCCAATCTCTGTAAGAAATTCTTAATTGTAAAAAAAAAATCAAAAGGAAGGTAGTTTTATTAGTATGAATTATAAAATATAAATATGTACTAACTCACTTCAGGTTTTAGATTTTCCTGGTAAATATGTGCTTAACTCTTCTTTTACTTCAGAATGTTTTCTGTTAGAGCTGGAAGTCTGAGCTCCACACGTAGTCTTTCCATGTGTTGCTTTCATTGTGATCACTTGTGTAATGTAATGCTTTCTATCAGATATCACTTACATCTATCATAAAAATCCAAATTATAATTTCTTATTGAATTTTGTAATAGTGTGATAAAGATAGCTACCTCTATTTTTAGCTCTTCATTATTTGCATTATGCCTACAACAGCCAAAGGTAAGGATAGAGAAATTCCTGCAAAACCGTAGAAAATTATGATTAAATGACTGTTAAATATCAAAAGAACCAATCACTGAAAAGAAAGGTGCAGCATTCATTCATCAAAGTCACAGGAAACCGCACGTATCAAATTCTTAGACTTGTTCTTCAGGGGGAACTTCTGTGTGCAGCGTACCTCCAGTAACTGACATTTGTCTTTTGTTCAAAGCTGTGATCAAATGATTGACATCATTTTAAAGAAAATTTGTTTACTGTGCCATTTTGTTTAGATTTTCAAAGTCAACCTTGTGTGATATAAGGAGAAGTGAGTTACTGCAGCATAGAGTAAGCAAAGACAAATTAGAACAGAGAATGTCTTGATGAGCAGCCTCACCCTGAAAGTAATTCACTTTGGTCATAATTTTTTTTCCAAATGAATAGGTCAGAAATACTAGACACCTCATACTGTAACATAAATAGAATACTGGCAAACAGACTCTCAGGCATTGTAATTTGCTTTTGAGCTCTATAAATTAGGCATCTGTATGATGCTTCAACTGCTTTAGGCATTTGTTTGAAAATGAATGAGGTACTCTAGTTCCCCCTTCCTAGGAGATGCCTGTGCCCTCCCTCTACCCCACCTTTCTTCTTAACTAACATTTCTGGGTCTATGAATTATAACGTGGGTATCATTTACATAGTGGCTAATATTCCCCCTTTCAAGTGAATATATACCATATTTTCTTTCTGAGTCTAGATTACCATACTCAAGCTGAATTTTTCCTAGTTCCATCAATTTGTCTGAAAATTTCTTGTTGTCATTTTTAAAACATTTTTTTGTTTTGCTTCGCTTTTCGAGACAGGGTTTCTCCATAGCTTTGGAGCCTGTCCTGAAACTAGGTCTTGTAGACCAGGCTGGCCTCAAACTCACAGAGGTCCGCCTGCCTATGCGTTTCAAGTGCTGGGATTAATGGCATGTGCCACCACCACCTGGTTGAAAATATTTATTTATTTATTTATTTATTTTACATCCTGGCTACAGTTTCCCTCCCACCACTTCCTGTATGCTCCCCACCCTCCTTTACGCCTCTGTTTTGTTTAGAAAAGTGCAGGTCTCCCATAGATATTGACAAAACACGGCATGTCAAGTTGCAGTAAGACTAAACACCTCACCCTGTATTAAGACTGAGCAAGGCAATCTAATGTGAGGAGTAGGGTCCCAAAAGACAGCAAAAGAGTCAGAGACAGCTGCTGCTCCCACTATTAGGAGTTCTACAAGAAGGCCAAGTTTAACATATATGCAGAGGTGCTGAGCCAGTCCCATGCCGGATGCCTGGTTGTTGCTTCAGTCTCTGTGAGCATCTATGAGACATGGTTAGTGAATTATGTGGGTTTTCCTTGCGATGTCCTTGACACCTATGGCTCATATAATCTTTTCTCCCTCTCTTTCAAGGAGGATTCCCCAAACCCAGTCCACTGTTTGACTGTGGGTCTGCATCTGTTTCCATCAGTTACTGGATGAAGCCTCTCTGATGGTTATTGGGCTAGAGACAAATCCATGAGAAGAGCATAATATAGATAGGCATTGTTACACTGACTTTGTTTTTATTCCTATTTGGTGTTATCCTAAGTCTCTGAGCCTTCCAGCCTCTAGGTTCTGTTGCTCCTGGCAGTGTAAAGGGTAGGATCACTCTCAGGACATGGGTCTCAGTTTGGACCAGTCCTTGGTTGGCCACTCCCGTAATCTCTATGCCACCCTTACCCCAGCACATCACATAGGCAGGACAGACTGTGGGTCAAAGTTTATGTGGCTGGGTTGATGTTCAAATCCCACCACTGCTAGTCTTGTCTGGTTATAGGAGATGGCCAGTTCAGGCTATGTGTCTCCTATTGGTAGAATTCTTAGCCAGGGCCATGCTTATAGATTCTCGGGAGTTTCCCTTCTAACAGGTTTCTACCGGACCCCAAAATGCACCCCCTTTCCAGTCATCTATTTCAGTACTCAAAAACAGCACACCCCCACCTGATACCTCAGATTCCCATCCCTACCTGCCTCCAGTTTACCCACAAAATCTCTATTTCCCCTTCTCAAAGAGACCCCAGTGTTCCTCATGAGCCCTCCTTGTTACCTAGCCTCTCTGGGTCTGAGGATTGTACCATTGTTATCCTTTACTCTACAGCTAGTGAGTACAAACTTATATGTGTATTTCTGGGACTGGGTTATCTCACTGAGGATGATTTTTTTCTAGTTCCATTCATTTGTCTCCGAATTTCATGATGTCACTGTTTTTAACAGCTCCATTGTGTAAATGGACCACATTTTCTTTGTCCATTCTTCAGTTGAGGGGGCATCTAGGTTGTGTTCAGGTTCTAGCTATTACAAATAAAGCTACTCTGAACATAGTTGAGCAAGTGTCCTTGTGATAATGTTGAGCATTCTTTGGGTATATGCCCAAGAGTGGTATAGCTGGATCTTGAGGTATATTGATTCCTAACTTTCTGAGAAACACCATATTGATTTCCAAAGAGGCTGTGAAGTTTTACATTCCTAACAGTAATAGAGGAGTGTTCCCCTTGCTCCACATGCTCTCCAGCATGAGCCATCCCCTGTGTTTTCTGATCTTAGCCATTCTGACAGGTGCAAGGTGAAATCTCAGAGTTGTTTTGACTTGCATTTCCTTGATGACTAAGGATGTTGAACATTTCTTTTTTTCTCACCATTTGAGCTTGTTCTGTTAAGAATTCTGTTTAGATCTGTACCTCATTTACAACTGAATTTTTATGTCTAGTTTTTCATATATACAGATGTTGAGTTTGTCCTATTGTCTGTGTCCTTTGTCTTACAGAATTTTTTTCAGTTTCATGAGGTCCTATTTATTGATTGCTGATCTTAGTGTCCACGCTTTCGGTGTTCTATTTAGGAAGTTGTCTCCTGTGACAACACATTCCAAGTTATTCCCCACTTTCCCTTCTATCAGGTTCAGTATAACTGGATTTATGTTGAGGTCTTTGATACAGTTGATGACATTACTTTTAAACAGGTGATTAATACTCCACTCTGACAACGTACCATACATCAAAAGTCTCCCCTCAGAGCTCAGAGAAACCCATGAAAGAGGAAGTAGAAAGAGTGTAAGAGCTAGAGGTGATAGAGGACACTGGGGGAACAAGGACCTCTGAATCATTTTTTAAAAAAACATGAGCTCACAAATACTAAAGTAGCAATCACAAAGCATACGCAGGTCTGTACCAGGTGCTCTATGTTTATATTATAGTTTTAAGCTTAGTATTTTTAAGGGACTCATGACAACAAGTACAAGTGGGTCGGTGACTCTTGTGTTTGCTCTTGGAACTCTTGCTCCTGTTGTGTTGCTGTGTCCAACTTCAATATAATAACTATTGCTAAATTATATTTTGTTTTATTTTGGTGTGTTTGGTTGTTATCTCTTAGAAGCCTGTTCTTTTCTAATGAAAGTAAGAAAGGGAAGGATCTGGAGAGAAGCAGGGGTGGGGAGGAACTGGGAGAAGGAGGGGAATTTATAATCAGAATATATTGTATGGGAAATTTAATCTCTTTTCAATAAAAACTGTAAAAAAACAAAGAATGAAAATGAATTACTGGAAGACAGCATTAACTTAGTATTTTGATTTTATATGTTTTGTGTTATTATGAAACGTCAATGAAGATATTAAATGTTGAAATACAAAGGTGCATTATAAACAATAATGCCTGGCAACGTAAAAATAAGCAATTTAGAAAATTATTACAACAACATGCTTTTGTTTTGATTGTAGAACTGTTGTTGCATCTTATTATAAGTTAATTAAGTTGACTACACATTGAATATATTCAATCTTTCCTGCTGAGATGATTTAATTTCCTATCATAGTACCTTCCCTCACACATGGTTTCTCACTGGACTATTAGAATATTTCATAGTACTTTCATGATTACCACTAGGACATTTGAGAACCTTCTTGGAATTCATAGTCTCATTAATATTACAACTTAGCCATAGACTCAGAACCTTGAGGAATTTTTTTCTCAGTTAAAAGCAGCAAATACAACAAAAATTCAGGGAAGGCAAGCTGTTGATCTCTGCAGATTCCTAGAGGATGGGAATAAATAATGTCAGGAACCAGAATGGGGATCTGTACCATTTGAGTTCATCCAGGCTGAAAATCAGTCACAT
The DNA here is from genome assembly GCA_004026605.1 of Ondatra zibethicus. NCBI lineage: Eukaryota > Metazoa > Chordata > Mammalia > Rodentia > Cricetidae > Ondatra > Ondatra zibethicus. The sequence continues at coordinate 19,473 of PVIU01011165.1, forward strand.
GCTGAGAGTAGGACTTTAGAAAACTAGTAAGAAATTGTAAGAAGAAAAGCACACTTATGGCCTGACCAGTAAAACAAAGAAGAGATGCAAAAAGGAACTGTTACACGTTTCTGAGTCCTCACTCTGCCAAAATCATGGCTGCTTTGTTTGTAGGGACTGGAGGAGTAACAGGGGAAAACAGTATGTCATTAAAGAAGCAACTATTCTCCCTACTGTTTTAGCATGGCTAAAATGAGCCTAAATTTCTAGCTGTAGTTTCTTGGCCAGGTTATGGACCATTTTGCATTGGATAGACAATTGGTGTGCTCTTCCCAGGGGATATTATTTGTTCCTGCTCTTAGTTGCCTGTGTTCCTCATGTAAGGTTGAGGTCTTCTGGGATATATGCATATGTGTGTGTCATTATATATGCATTTACTGAAAATATGAAATTACTGAAAAGGATGAAATAAATTTGAAAAATAGAAAGCATATATATATATATATGAGGGTTTAGAAAAATAAAAGAGGAGAAATGGTGCAATTTTATTATAATCTAATAAGGTAAAAGAAGAAGTTTTAAAAAAGGAAGAGACAATGGAATGTCTCAACTAAGGGTAGACTGCATTCAGTGTTCTCACAATAGTTTATATATTCAATTTACCATTGGTGGAATACCAGAGCAGAAACAAACGTAATCCCTTTGACAGTCTTCTGATGACATAAGCAAATCAAATTTATTTAATTTTTATATTTCTTTTAGTGTTCTTTTCTACTTTACTCTGCTTTCCTTATTTTGTAATGTATATATATAATATTTGTATATATTATGTTAAATACATGTATTTACATGTAATATATTAAAGTAGACATAATTTTAGTAAAATATAATCAATGGTAATTTTGCTTACTAGTTATTATATCAACAGTAGATATGGCATAATTTATAACTCCTTACAATTAGAATAATATAGCTTTAAGCTTGCCATTAAACCCTGTAATAAAATATGTAGTTATTATTCAAAAGATCAGGATTAATTGTGGTTAATCTATAAAAGTTTTAGACAGACATGGCAAAGCAAATCTATTGTCAAATAGAAGTTATTAATTCTAATCATCGCAAGGGAAAATAGTTCTCAAGAGAACAACAAACTTTTAGATTATAAGAACCTTCTTTTGAGTTATTCCTTCCCTCTCTACATCCTCCCATTAGGCATTTTAAGTCTGATAGTTAAGCAGGATTATTCTGAATTCAGCCATTTGTAATATGTAGCCCCACAGCATAGTCATCATGATTATACTTCTATAGTTATACCCACTGATGCACATGGGTGAATATATTACTAACGGTTATCTGTTCAATTTTCATTACATCATTAATTTGTTTTACTACTTATCCATTCTTACTTGAAATACAGAAACCTGCCATGATTTTCCTTTAACTCCTCCTTATCCTTTAAACATGACTATCTTCAGAAACTATTAGTCTCCTGTTATAAAAGACTTAGTGTCTTTCCAAAGCCTTAGGGATACAATTTATAATCTACAATATAGGATTTAATATATCTTATGATCTTGTCCTTGCTAAGGTCTTTACCTTATCAGAAAAATGAAATAAAAACAATGAAAAAGTACAAGAAATACAGACACATTCAACACATTCACACATCATATTGTAAAAACACAAAATTGGAGGCATAATATACAAGCAAAAGACCATCAAGATGAAAAATGTCCAAAGTCAAATGAGATGAAAATCTACAAAAACACACCACTGAGCCCATTTGGTGTTTGTCACTAATGTTGGACATGGGGCCTACCCTTAATTATATTTTTTTATACCAAGTTAGACTTTGTTGTAGAAAACTAATTTTTCAGCCAGGCAGTGGTGGTTCATGCCTTTAATCCCAACACTCGAGAGGCAGAGGCAAGCAGATCTCTGTGGATTCGAGGCCAGAATTGTCCACAAGAGCTAGCTTCAGAAGAAGCTCCAAAGCTGCAGCAAAACTCTGTCTCTAAAACAACCAACCAACTAAACTAACTAACTAACTAATTTTTTCCTTTGCAAGCAGCTGTCAGTTGTTGGTTAAGGATGAGAGATCATTTCCCTTCACCTCTGTTAGCACTGGAACCCCATCTGGCTTGATTATGCACTGGCCCTGTGCATAGTCTCTTTGAGTTCATATGTATATCAGTCCTGTTCTATGGCAAAGACACTGTTTCCTTGCTGTCACCTTCTCCCTTTTCTTATAATCTTTTTCTTCTTCCTTTTCAGCCTAGATCCGTGATCCCTGAGGGAAGGGAATTGGTGAAGATATTCAATTTAGGATTGAGTGTTCCAAAGTCTCTCACTCTCTGCACATGGTCCAGTTGTGTGTCTTTGAATTAGTTCCCATCTATTGCAAGAGGAATTGGTGATGGCTGAGCAAGACACTGATCTATGTGTAGAGTAGAATGCTATAAAAAGTAATTTTATTTCTTTGTTCATTTAGCATAATAAAATATTTGGTTTGGGCCTATGCCATGGATTATCTATTCTCAGTTTCTTGACTACATGAACAGTGTCAAGCATGGGTTCCATATCATAGAGTGGCCTTAAATATAATCAGATACTGATTAGTGACTCCCGCAATATTTACATCACTATTGCACCAGCATATCATGCAGGGAGGTCACTGTTGTAGATCACAGGGTTTGTGTTTGGATTGGTAGTTATATTTTTTTCTCTGGTAACATCTAGTATCATGACCACTAGAGGGTAGGGGTGAATGATCTATTTAGGTACCAGATTGACACTGTGTTCAATGGAATGTCCAAGTGTTGTCTTCGACTGTAGGAAATTAGCACCACTTTGTGGAGAGTGGCCAATTGTCTCTGCAATAGCCTGAGTTGTCTGGGAATTTCTGCTGGGCCACTTAAGTAGATGCAACCCATTGCTGCCTGGAAGTTTTGCTTGGTGGCAAAAAATGTCTAGTTTAGGCAATGTCTCCCTGTTATTTATTTTTTCCATACATCCCTCCCTATATTCCCTCCCTTACACTCCTCCTCATTCTACCTTCCCGTTGAATTATCCTGTTCTAGTGTCTCCATTGTCTCTCTATAACTATATCCTATATACCTTTCCTAGGGGCATTATCCTCCACGCTAGACCCCTTACTCTATTCCTATCCAATGTGGTTATACAGATTGTATGCCTATAAAAGGCTTAGAAGCTAACACCTATATATTAGAAAATACATACCATAATTGTCATTTGCAGTCTAAGTTACCTCATTCAGGATAATATTTTCCTAGCTCCATCTATTTTCTTGTGTATTTCATGATTTCATCTTTTAACAGATAAATAATATCCCACTGACTAAATATACCACATTCCCTTTAACCATTTATCTGTTGATGGGCATCTAATGCATTTCTAATTTATGGAAATTATAAAAAGCGCAGTACTGAACATGGTTGAGCAAGTGTCTCTGTGGTAGGATGAAGCATTCTTTTGTATGAGTCCAGGAGTACAGCTGAATCTTGAAGTGGCTCTATTTCCCCTTTCAAAAGAATGGACATTGATTTCCACAGTGACTGTACTACTGTACACTACCTCACAACATGAGCTGACATTTGTTTTATTGTTCTTGGTCATTATAACTGCTGTAAGATAAAATATCAAAATAGATTGCCTAAGTCCATTCCATGGAGGCTCCCTTGCAGATGATTAATAAAAACCCAGAAACAGATATTGTATCTTAACCTGAAGGTCAGAGAAGCAAAACAGCTAGCCAGTGGCTCTTATCTCTACTTCAGTCTGAAATGGTGATCCTGCCTCCAGGAACTTCAAAATAAGGCAGCCTGAGAGCTGTCTTCTCCAATCTTATATTCCTCTCTAGGGCTGAATGGCTGTTGGTTCAGTTTCTGTGAGTTCCTATGAGCCAGGTTAGTTGTTTCTATGGATTTTCTTGTGATTTCCTTGATCCCTCTGACTCTTCAATCCTTCATCCATCTCTTCAGCAGGATTTGCCAAACTCTGCTTAATGTTTGACTGTGGGTCTCTGTGACTGTTTCCATCAGTTAAAGAATGAAGGTTCTCTGATAACAATTGGAATAGTCACCAATCTGATCACAGGAGATGGAAAGTACAGACTATTCATCCAGTATTGCTAGGAGTCTTAGCTTGAATGGGACTTTCTATAGGCTGTCCCTAAAGCTTTGGCTGGATCTTGGGGAATTATTCCTCATGCTGGATTGCCTTTCCCAGCTTTGATACAAGGGCGGGAGGGGAAAGCTTATTCTTAACCCCAATTTGATATGCCATGCTTTGTTGACACCCATGGAAGGCCTTCTCCTTCCTGAACAGAAACAGAGAAGGAGTGGGTTGGAAGGGCTTTGAAGGGGAGGGGAGGAAAGGAAATGGGAGGAAAGGAAGGAGAGGAAACTTCAGTTAAAATAATTAATTAATTAATTAATTAATTAAATAAATATTTTTTTTTTAAAAATCAAAGTAGTTTTGACTTGTTTTTTTCTCCAGAATAAGGTGAACATTTCTTTACTTATGCTTTATAATATGAAGACTCTTCTGGTTAGTTCTGTATGCCATGTTCTAAATCATTGGTCTTAGTGTCTGTGCTATAGGCACCCAGTCAGAAAGTCCTTTCCTTTGCCAAATAGTTCAAGATTATTCCCCCACATACTATTCTATCTGGCCTAATGTAGAAGTTCTTGGTGTATTTGGAGTTGAGCTGATAAACTGATCTATGTGCATTCTTCCACATGCAACCATGCAGTTTATCCAGCATCATTTTCTGAAGATGCTGTCTTTTTTCCTGTCATTTCTTATTGATGAGAGAATAATTATGGTTTTTATAATTCCATAATAAGAAATGATAAATTGTGAATATTGGTCATATTTCACCCTTTTTAAAAAGAATATGCTAAACAATATGACTTATATTCTGTTTCAAGCACTCTGCATATCTCATACATATATTGCAACTCCTAAGTATGATTATATGTACAATTATATTTGATAATCTTTCTCTTCAGCCTATCTTATCATTGGATATTAGATATCATAACATATGATATGTAAACACCCCTCTTAGAACTGAAAATACACGGATATGGGTTGATATGCTGAAACATTTTGACAATTCAAAAAGGTATTCTGAATGTAATTCTACAAGTGAAAATAGAATAGGCTTTTTTCCTTGAGTGAATCCTCCAAACAAGCAGTTTAATGCTAAGAACTTTTTATGAAATAAAATTATATTTTGTGTTCTACTTTAGAACTCACTGTAAACCTTACTAGCATGCATTAATTACTTCCCTGGATATATACTCTAAGATAAATCATAGGCTGTAATCAAATCCTTGAATATTTGCTTTGATATCACCATACTGTCACTCAAGGTAGCATAATATAATGAATGTTTCTAAAATAATATTGACTTTATTTTGGGGAGGGCTTCACTTCTCAGAAAAAGATTCAAATTATAGATAAAAAATATTTGAAGTTTTCCTGAGAAGAAACTTCCAGTAATAAAAACTATGCCTTTACCATACAAACAACCTTCTCACCAAATCAGTAAAAGCTTCATAACCAGAAAGAAATCTCAGTTCATATTGACAACGGGACCCCTAAAACTGGCACTGAGAAACTAGTGAGCCAGGCTCACTGTCTTCACAGACATTTCACCCCACTGATAGGTTAGCGTTCTACTGCTGATTCCTATGATCAGCAGCTCCTGTCCCATTTCTTATTTCTCTGTATTTCTCAGTCCTCTCTCCAAATCAGAAAGGATTTTGAAACTCACATGAAAACTAATAGAAACGTGTTTCCACTATCCGTTCTATTGTTCACTTTCCTGCCTATCTGTGGCTGCCTATATGTGTGCAAACTGGTTGAAATGGCTCTGACAAAAACGGTGAACAGCAGAGCTTTGGCAATGGCCAGCATCCACATGAGCAGATCACTATGGTCTGATTTAGACTTTTAGTATTTAAGACATTGTCTTAAATATGCAAACAACATAGTTCAATTACTAACATGTTGCCATTCAAAACAATTTCAGGAAATTTTTTGGCCACAAGTCAAAGATTTTGAAGATTCTCAATATTAGTGTAATTTTTTATTTTTTCTTAAAATATGTTCCCTCCTTGCTGCTCCTAAGCTTATGAAAAATTTGTCTTGTTTTGCCTTTTAAATAAATGTCTCCCATATTCCATGTTCACTGCTATTGTCCCCAAATTTTATTCTCCAAATTGCTTATTAAGGAAATGGTGAGTGAGACCATGATTACAGATTAGTGTAGGCTGTACAGGTTAAGGATTTGTCATTTCAAGAACTATGACTATCTGTATCTTCGGACTTCAGATGCAATGCTCTATCCTCATCGTCAAACAGCCTACTTCAATAGTCCTTTTCTCAGCCCTTTGACCTATGAATAATTTGCTTCTTCTTGCCCCATCATTACATTTTTCTGCATTCTTGGTCAATATATCTATTCAGATTTATCTTTTAGTGCACATACACGATTAGCCATAGATGAACCGTGTCTTTCTGCCTCCATGATTTTCACCAATTTTACTAACACCACTAAGGATCCCCTCTGTGCATCTCCATTACTTTATGCATAAAGTATAATTATCCTTTAAACTGTCACTTAAATATTCACATTCTTTTTAACCCTTTTTTCTTTGTGATGCCCAGAAAAATGTTTCTTTTTCAGCAATTTCAAAGCGTTCTTCGTGTACAATGCATATGCCCATAATATTCTATTATTTAGAAAGAAATATAATTTTAAACTTTACAAATTATAATGTAAAATTCATTAGGCCTTTCTAAAACCATTAGCATCTAACAAGTTTTATGCAATGGCAAAGAGTAAGGAAGTGCATTTGTGAAAAAAAATTTAAAAAAAACTCTATATGGAAATGTAGGTTATATTGAGCTTATGATTTTATATATATTATTTTCAAAAACTACTGAGATGAAGGTAAGATAAGCTTAAAATACATAGGTGGGAAAAAAACATAGCATAATGAAACTATGCCGCAAAACTGCTGAATTTACTAAATTTAGTGATTACTTCTTCACTTCACTATCAGCATCAAATAACTTTTCATAATAAATAATGAGAAGTCAATTCATGTTTTTGTTTGTTTTTCAGTTATGTAAATGAGGCTTACCTTACCTTAAATAGCCAGAGATTCATAGATTTGTCTCGGGCCCACTCAGTAAGAAGGGAAATTATCAGTAAATATAAGTTGATTCCACACATTACGCATGCAAGTAACATTGATTAGAGAATCTTCAGAAATTAGCATTATATGTGAAATTAGCTTAAACTACTCATATTTTTAGGAAGTCATGATTACTTTTTTCCTAACACTAAAAATGAAACACTTTTGACACCTTATGCTATTTGGTTTTAACTGTTTGAGTTCAATACTTTCTTATTCAAAATGCTTTTGCATAGCAACTCACATACTTCTCAGAAGAACTTAAGGATATCTAATTGATAGTCATACACACTGTCCAAGGTGATTGTGATCACTTGGACACTTAATAAACAATTTTTGTCACATTTTATCATAGAAGAGGATTAGAATTACTGTTGAATAAAAATTATATATATTTTCTAGTACCTAAAACAGTACCGTTTTTAAAGAAATCATACAAAAAGAAATCCCTGTATCCCATGAACTTCCCATGAACTTATGTGGTATTACCATGTCAGAATAGTCAGAAATAAAATAAATCTTCTGAAGGAATAGAATATGAGGACAGTGTTTCAGAAGAACTACTCTTAGGATTTGTGAGAGAGAAAATTGACTCTTGTTTGTGGAATAAATATTGTTCCAGTTTGTTCACATCTAAAACCCACTCTGACAACAAATAGATGGAAGTGTCAGATCTCATTTTGATTACATTCAACAGTGTTCTAGAATTCACGAAAATGTGAAATACATTTAGTGGAGCATTCAGACAGTTCTAAGATTCAATGGTGAAATTAGAGCAGTTTGTTGAAATTTCACACATATTGAAGCAGCAGTCGCTCCCATTGGTTGTAACAATTGGAAGGAATACATAATACATTACTTTAATGGATACAATACACTGATATGAGCCATAATGATCTTAACAGGAAATATTTTAATGTGTGTCTCTAATGCTTAATCGCTGATGTTCTATTAACTAAATACTGATTGTGATTTAACACAATTAAATCATAATGATTAACAATTAAATCATAAGAAATTTCATAGGGAAAATTTACAAATACAACTAGCAATATTACTCTACATTTATAGGGGTTAATGGACCTAGGTGGAACGGAAGTCTAACAAACAAAACAGTCTGTTTCTGATTCCTTTCAAAAACTGCCAACTATCAAGCAATGTCAAACTATGATGGGTTAGCTTGAACTACTACATTAGAAAACTAATGCTATTGGTTCATAGAACTTCAGTTTAGAATGAATGTTGCAATTTCCACATGGCTATCCTTTACATATTAGAAAATGCATGCATACTTTTCTATCTAATAAATTTGTGAACTTACCATCTCATAAAAACTAGAGGTTGTGCCTCTAAATTTCTGTGTAATGACAGCCTTCTTATTACATTCACATCCAACTTAAACATATTAAATGTATAGAAACCAAATTGGTAATAAAAGTAATGACTATATTGCATGCAATATAGCAGGGAAGTGTTGCTTTATTTTATAGCAATACATTGAATCCCACATGAGAAACTGAAAATAATGATTCTATTAAACATGTGGCTATTTAAAGTTAATATTCAAGGTGAATATTAAACATGGAGTTTATTATATCTCAATCTCTTTTAACAGCACAGTTAATATATGGGAGGGTGGGTATGAAGTATGATTGCCGTACTGTGGAATACATCTTAGGTGACATTTTCCTAGAGCTTTTCTATTGAAGCAGTCTTTTCAGTCAGGCTATAGTTAGAAATTAAAGAAAAAGATGCTTTTCTTCTCATTTACCTCTGATTATTGTTCTGCTGAAAATATTCTCAAGCCCATTTTTTTAGGTAGTTCTATGGAATCATCATGGGCTACAAGATTAAGAGCTCCTCCGTTGCCTTACATTTTTATTAAAAATAGTAATATTTTAACAAAATAAAGTATAATAAGTCAAAAGAAATCACATTGAAGTTGGACAAGACAGACAAACAGAAAGGAAAAAGCCAAGCCAGACACACACACATTAACACTGTCAGGAGTTCCACAAAAATACTAAGCTGAAAGCCTTACATATATGCAAAGGAACTGGTGCAGATCCGTGTAGATCCTGAACTTGCTACTTTAATCTCTGTGAGTTCCTATGAGTTTTGTTCAGTTGATTTAAAGGGCTTTGTTCTTCTGGTGTCCTCAATTACCTATGTCTCTATCACTCTTTTGCCTCCTCTTCTGTGGGGTTCCCTTAGATCTGAGTGGATTTGGTGGAAACGCACCATTTATTGCTGAGTGCTCCAAGGTGTCCCTCTTTCTTTGCAATGTCTGTGGGTCCCTGTATTTGTCCCCATCTACTGCAGCAGAAAGCGTCTCTGCTGATGGCCAAATAAAGCACTGATCTATGAGTATTGAAGAATATCATTAGGAGTCATTTTTTCACTGCTTTTTTTAGACCAGTAGTATTTGGTTTTACTCTTTGTCCCTGGAATATCTAAATTCTGGTTCTCAGTCACCCAATCAGTGTCCAGTATGGGTTCCATCGCATGGAGTGGGCCTAAGTCAAATCAGATATGATTTAGTTACTCCCACAATTGCATTACATTTTAGCCTTAGGAGATTGTGTGAGTACAACAATTAAATATTTTTTACCCTAGAGTGTCCTCGGTTTACTGATATGTAAAGCATATGATTTGTGAGGCCTTGTATGAATGAATTAAAATGCCCCATAAAATCATTCTTCACAAGGTTCTCTGTTCTCTTGACTCATATAAAATTGAATATATATTTTGGCAGATGAAGATAAGTTGAAGTAACATCCTAAGGCTATCAGAGTCATGGACTTTCTGTGCTGCCAGCAGCTGAATGATACATGAACTGAAGGGAATAAATCTAAAATTTTAGCAACATATCTGTGCCTAGTTTAACATTGTGTCTCTTTTCCCTCTATCTACAAGACATTTATTATTTTCACTGAAGAAAAAGGTGTTTATAGTCTCTCAGTTTGTGGTGATTTCTCAGAAAACAGCCTTTCTCAAGATCCAGGAAATACCACTTTTGGTTATATATCCAAAGGATGCTCAATTGTGCCACAAGGACATGTACTCAACTATGTTCATAGCAGCATTGTTTGTCATAGCCAGAACCTGGAAACAACCTAAATGCCCCTCAACCGAAGAATGGATAAGGAAAATGTGGTACATTTAGACAATGGAGTACTACACAGCAGAAAAAAATAATGACATCTTGAATTTTGCAGGAAAATGGATAGAGCTAGAAAACATTATTTGAGTGAGGTAACCCAGACCCAGAAAGACAGTTATCACATGTACTCACTCATGGGTGGTTTTTAAACATAAAGCAGAGAAAACAAGCCTAAAAACCACAATCCCAGAAAACTTAGACAACAAGAGGACACTAAGAAAGACTTACATAGATCTAATCTACATGGGAAGTATAAAAAGACAAGATCTCCTGAGTAATTGGGAGCATGGGGTCCTTGGGGAAGGTTTGAAGAAGGGGAGAGGCAAGAAGGGGAGCAGAGGAAAATATAGAACTCAAGAAAAATCAAGAAAAAAAGAAAAAAGTTTGAAAGGAGTATCTATAATTTTATACAGGACTGAACCCATGTAACACGAAGAGATTTGTTTTAGTGGAAAGCTACCTTCCACGCGTATTGCACACACCTCTTCATAAGCTTGAGAAATGTGAACAGTTATATGGAAATGGCAAATATTAGAGAGCTGCATTTCCCAGCAAAGGTAGAGTCTGGATATGGATAGGGAATTCATACTTTTTTTTATTTTATGAAACTTGTAGTAGTTTGATATCAGAAAAAACTTTTGTTCCTCAGCTATAAAGTTAATACACTTTATTAAATCTGTCTTGGTCCATTCTTTCATGCTGCTGTACTGGAATAGAAAAGATGGAATAATTTACCATAATCAGAAATGGACTGTCTCATTGTTCAGGAGATTGAAAAGTCCATGCCGCTGAATGGTTCAGCCACTTTAAAGCATGGACTCTTGGAATAGAGGTTAATGTGATATAGAAGACAGTCTCTCTAAAGGTATATGGGGTACACATATAACTTCTCACTGAGAACTGACATGGATAGATAGTATAGCAAAATGTGAATGAATTCACTATGATTGGAATACTTCCACTAGTTGATGGTTTGCAAATGTAATTCACAATGAAGCAGCACTATGGCAGGATTTAGTCTATGAGGCCTTGCCCTCATGAATGGATTGCTGCTCATATTATGAAAGACTATTCCTTATAAAAGTGTTACTTCCACCCCCTCTTGCTCTTTCTTTTCAATTACAAAGGGGGATGATGCAGGATCCTGCCCCTATGCCTCCACTTCTCAGCCTCCAGAACAATGAGTTAGTTTGCTCTTGGTTAATATAAATTACTCCATCGATTCTACTCTGGCACAGCAGCACAAAAAGTGGATCAAGACAGACTTAATAAAATATATCAACTTTACAGTTAAAGAATGAAAAACATTATGACACTAAACTACTGTAGGTTTTATAGAATAAAAAGGGTGCCTATGAGGCTGTACCAGCTTGCATTCCCACCAGCAATGCAGAAATGTTCCCTTTTCCCCATATTCTCTCCAAATTTGAAATGAAAAGAACATGTGACCTTCTCTGTGTCTTAAAACCCTGATAAATACAGAAAAGCCATGTCTAGCTGTTCTGTGATGGGGAACCCTCTGTAAAGACCACGAACTCACCAGTAACATTAGGAAGCCATTAGAAAGGTACTAAAGTTAATTTACAAAGTGCTGGGAAAAGAAATTATTTCTGTATTACTAAGATCCAGAGCATTTATTTTAAGTATGCAGTATGAGTACCATGGAGACGACAGTATATAAAATGTTTTACACGCAAGCAAGAAGACCAGAGTTCAAATATACAGTACCCATATAAATATCAAGTGGGTTTGCTGGCCCATCTACAACTCCACAAACAACATGCACACTGAAATCATCAGGCATGAGTGAGAATGGATCAAGAAACACACAATGAAAGCCACTTGAAGAGTTTATTAAGAGAGAGAAAGACTTGTGCGCAGGCCTGAGGAGTTGGTGCAGGGAGGGAGAGCGAGAGAGGAAGTGGGAGAGAAGGAAAAGGGGAGGGAAAAAGGGAGGGAAAGAGGGAAAGGAAAAGAAAGGGACAGAGGGAGAGAAAGAGATGGGGGAGAGAGGGAGGCAGTAGTTACCTCTTCAGAAGAGGGACAGAAACCGAGAACATGGAGCTGGCATGTCCACCTTTTAAAGGCTGCCATTCACATGCACACGGGGGGTTTATGTAGCTGTAGCTATGTCATGTGTAGATCAGTAACCATATAGCACATATGCCATGTAGGGCTTGAGGGCCCCAGGTGGATATGTAAATTATCTGAGCACTTGGTGGCGCATGTGTGGCCCTGGAACCCAGAAGTGCCAGCATTTGGAGTGACTAGACATTTTGCCAAAGTGCTGGAAGATGGAAACCTAACACACACCATGCATGTGCCTAGGCACAGTTGTGCACCGACACAGACACAGTCATGAATATACACATATGCACACACCACACACAAGGACAGATGTAAAATAATGATACAGTGTAAGGGACACTGATAGTTTCTATGAAACTGTGCCCCAGATGTATAGCATATGAACTGATGTGTGTCCTAAGTGATCCTATAACATAATGTGGATCTGTTTTTATGTGTCTGGGGTTATTGCATTATATATGCATAAATATAAAATAAGTTATTGTATATTTAATTGCTTATGCATATTCTATATTTATATGCGTGTACACAAATTAGTGTGTATACATTAGTGTGTTTATGTGTGTGTTCAAAGCTCTTTTACATCAACTTATTCTGTCCCCCAAATATTAAAGTTTTACATATTAAATATTTCTTTTCAAGTTTTAAGCAAAAATGGTGTTTAGTGAATTCACAGTGGAAAAAGAGATTTAATACAAATAAAATTAATCTATTAAAATTAATTCAATGAAGTCCTGATTTTTGTGCTTTTTGATTTTGTTGGGGTAAGATTACATTACTAAACTTTTAAATCAATTGGAAGTGTTTTCCAAGATTTGTTTTATTTGAAGAATAAAATCAGTCATTGGTCCTGACTTCAGAAATGCATCTCTCCACCAGTTGCTAATAATAATAAACTCTCTCAGAGGGGAAGGCTTCCTAAGAGGTTCTCGTAGACTTTCTTAGTCTTTCTTTCTCAATGTGTTGACTACATGCCCTTTAGTGCTTCAGAGGCCTGAATGCTCTAGAATTCCAGAAATTTGTACCTATTCACTGCTCTCAAAGAGTAGCAGAAAATCCTACAAGGGAGTAAACAGTGGTACTGGAATTTGATAGTGCTAGCAAATACTCTTCAAATGACGCTTGATCCATCCACTATAAAAGTTGTAGAATAGGAAAACAGGAACAAGTCAAATCCATGATTAACAGTTAAAGAAAGCTAATTTGAATGAGAAGAATAGAGGCCATTTTTTTTTTGCTTGTATCATTTAAGCAACAGAACATCCATAAACCCTGTCTCTAAGTACAAATGGGCAATACAAGGACCATACCTAAATGTTGGATGCTTTTGGATTCTTCACTCAGACCACTATCACACTTCCTCTCGGGAGTACTATTTTTCTTTCTTACTATCTTAATAAACTGTCTAACTCTCTTTTTTGTTCTTTCCTTTTTGGGGGATTGTTGTTGTTGTTGTTGCTGTTGTATTTTGAGACAGGGTTTCTCTGTAGTTTTGGAGTTATCCTGGAATTAGCTCTTATAGACCAGGATGACCTTGAACTCACAGGGATCTGCTTGCCTCTGACTCCTAAGTGCTGGGGTTAGAGGCATGTACCACCACAGGCCAGCTAATAAACTGTCTATTTCTTTTTTTGTTTTTATTGATTTTATTGACCTATACATTTCTTTCTGCTCCCCTCCTTGCCTCTCCCTTCCCCTTCAACCCTCTCCCATGGTCCCCATGCTCCCAATATACTCAGGAGATCTTGTCTTTTTCTACTTCTCATGTAGATTAAATTCCTGTATGTCTCTCTTAGGGTCCTCATTGTGGTCTAGATTTGTAGGCTGGTTTTCTTTGCTTTATGTTTAAAAACAACTTATGAATGAGTATATATGATATTTGTATTTCTGGATATAGGTTACCTCATTCAATATTATGCTTTCTAGCTCCATCCATTTGCCTGCAAATTTCAAGATTTCTATTTTTAACCCATGTTGACCTGAATGATTTTCTATTTTCTCTGTTGAGAAAATTTTCTGTCCCTCCCACTCCTGCAGCCTTTCAGTCCCAAAGAAACATGCAGAGGTCTACATTAATTATAAACTGGCTGGCCTAATAGCTCAGGCTTCTTATTAACTCTTATAACTAACATTAGCCTGTAATTCTTGTCTGTGTTAGCCATAATCTTGGTACCTTTTACCAATGAGGCATTCTCATCTTGCTTCCTCTGTATCTGGAAGACAACTACAGATTGAGTCTTTCTTCCTCCCAGAATTCTCCAGTTCTGGTCACCCTGCCTCTACTTCCTGCCTAGTCACCCCACCTATACTTTTTGCCTGGCTACTGGCCAATCAGCATTTTATTAAAGCAATACAATATAAGTGACAGGGTATAAGACCATTGTCCCACAGCACTTCCCCCCTCTTGTTTTTCAAAACAGGAACCCTGAATCTAATCTCCTTTGTTTAGCTTTCTTCCTTACCATTATCAATACAATGGTAACCAACACTCTAAACAAAGTAAAATATCCATAATTAATTTTTTGGAAATGTGGGCAAAGTTTTTCAAGCTACTTCCTGCTGATTGGGGGCACTGATAATCTTATGGGGACCTAAAGAAAATTTAGAATTATGATAAAGTTCTGACTGGAGTATTCTGTGAGTCTTGATTTTCTCAGCCAGCAGTCTTGAAACTGTTATGGATATAGAACTCAGACATCTGGGCCATTTGCTCCTAATGGAGAATTCTCAGGGGGTCTCATTTGATCTAATCAGATTTTTCTTAATTCAGAGTGAATCCACAGCTTCTCATTTCCCATGGAAAGAAAAGCAAAACCTCTTATCCAAAGTAACATATCTTTTGACTTAAATTGTGAATTCAAAACATTTTCAAAATATGTATGTTGTATAATCCAGCAGCATTTGTAATCAAATGTCTTTTAGTAGTTGCTGTTCCTTCTGCAGCCATCAAACCATTCAAAGACATATATAATAGCATACATCATCCAGACTCTCTGTATATTTTGCATCTTTATGTGGCTTTATTTTAAATTATATATCTTTTATTTTTATTTTTAATTTTTGGTTTTTTGAGACTAGGTTTCTCTGTGTATCTTTGGCTGTCCTGTCACTCACAGAGCTCTGCCTGCTTCTACCTCCCAAGTCTTGGGGCTAAAGGTGTGTGCTACCGCACCCAACTTCTGTCTCTCTCTCTCTCTTTCTCTCTCTCAGGACTTTATCCTTTTCTTTTCTCCCCCAGGTCTGTATATATGTTTTTAAATACACTGTAACCCATTTAGAGGTTTTCTTTGTCTTTGCATCTATCTTAACTGTATATCTCTTTTTCTGACCACATGAGTCTTTCATTTGCTAAGCAAATGGCTAGGATTAAAGCCATGGCTTTGATGGCTTGATCCACCCATTCCTTAGGTTTGTGTGAGTCTAACTTCATGGCAGAGGTACTGGCGAGAGCCATGTTTATTGCCAGAACTCTATGTGGTTTCAAGATCCATGCCATCACCAAGAAGCATGCTGTCAGCTATTCATCAATACCATTTAAGAGTTTCATGGTGTGGCCTCTTAAAAGAGCTGCAAGGGTTTTGCAGATAATTCCAAGTCAGGAAATTTCTCTTAAATGATGCTTGCTTGCATCTATCAAACAATCAAACAGAGCTCACCTGAGAAAATGCTGCTATCAAGAAGCCGTGCTTAACTCTCTCTCTCTCTCTCTCTCTCTCTCTCTCTCTCTCTCTCTCTCTCTCTCTCTGTGTGTGTGTGTGTGTGTGTGTGTGTGTGTGTGTGTGTGTGTGTGTGTGTGTAGAATTTCTTCCCAAGCTCAGGTTTTATGTGGATGTAGTTGTCCACACTGGTGCCATTTGTTGACAGAGATTTCTGTCCTGACCAGTCCCGCAGACTTTCAGTCCCAAAGAAACACACAGAAGTCTACATTAATTATAAACTGGCTGGCCTAATAGCTCAGGCTTCTTATTAACTCATATAACCCATAATTCTTGTCTGTGTTAGCCATGTGGCTTGGTAACTCTTGGTACCATGTGGCATTCTCATCTTGCTTCCTCTATGTCTGGATGACAACTGCAGAATTGAGTCTTTCCTCTTCCCAGAATTCTCCAATTATGGTCACCATGCCTCTACTTCCTGCCTGGTCACCCACCCATACTTCTTGCCTGGCTACTGGCCAATCAGCATTTTATTAAAGTAATACAATGTAAGTGACAGGGTACAAGACCATTGTCCCACAGATGCACAATTATCAGGGTTTTTTTTTACCAAGTGTATGATAAGTTTTTCTCTTAAATGTTATTGAAATTGTCTTTGAGGTTAGCAAAAATTCTTAATAGCCATACTGTTTTGTCATACAAATAGTAATTTATCAATGAGTAACACTTAAAACATTTCCTTAATGTTCTGATTTAGAGTAGGTTAATATGTCCATAACTGTGATATATGGAACTTTCACATCAATGTGATAAATGCCATTTATGTTTCCAATTTAAAATTCTTGATATGAGGACTCACCCATAAGTCCTCAAGGTCAATAAGATTCTGACATTTTAGACCTATGAAAAGGTTGTAACCCTTGAGACTCTATCTTCTTATGTTTTTAGGTTTCATTCTGCATTACTATTGAGTATTTCCCTTAAAACATCTTATAATTTGGAAAGAAAATAATAATGATCTTGATATGTATAGAATTTGCAGAGATCATAATTTGGGTAGAGCAAAGATGTGAATATCTATGAACATGTCAGAAGCTATGTTTGATAAAATAACCTCTCACTGTGCTTTTTATGGTCACATGCACTGCAAATGGTGAGCCCAGCTCATGTCCACCATTAGTGCCTATTTCTCTTCCTTTACAGCTATCTTAATAGCTCTCATAATTAACAGCTTGCATTATGCCCTAAACCAAACAGATTTTTTCTTTTCTTTATTATTACAATCAATCTTGTGTCTTCTTTTCCCTGTGATAAAATTTTGCCTAGATTACAATCAGCTGAGTATATGACTTCAAGAATCAGTACTTTGCTATGCTATTTCTCCTTGATAAGTAGACATTCTAAATACTTAGCACTCTAAAATTTTTTAACTCTTACTAAAATGACTGGTATTGTTCTCTATTTTCTTTTCTTTCTAAAGAAATCTTTTGTTATTTTACTTATTATTATGTTAAATGGTTGAATCATGCACTTAGCTATCAGTTCTCGTAGGCTACCCTTGAAAACCATTTCCCAGGCTTCTTCCCAGACTCTGCCTTTATTTAATGAACTCAAATACAAACAGACATTCATGTTAGTATACAAGGTAGCTAAACACATGCCATACAAAATCCTTGCTGCCTGAAGCCTTGTACTCTTGACAGTGTACATTTGCTTTCTCCCTTTATCATTAAAATTCATAGGCATTATTAAAATATTGATCATGTATTAAGTACTTATTAATCGCTTATTAAATATTGATTACTTATTAAGTAAAAGTGTTATCATTTTTAATCACTTATTAAATACTTGAAAGTGTTTGATTTAACGTTCATCATGATTATCTTCTAAGATGAAACTTTTATTACACTGCTGGAGATAAGTTACCCTAAGCCGCAGAGCAGTAAGTGACATGGCAGCTATCACTAGCTGATGGGAGCCTTCTGTCTCCCCTCGTGTTGGGCCACCATCTGCCAATATTAGTAATAACGACTACAATGAAGGGCAGGGCCTATCTATTTGTCTCAACACTGAGGAAATATTAACTTTTGAGTAAAGAGTATATGCTAATCCTGCATGAGAAAAGCAAATAGGGACAGAGTTATAGTCTTTAAAAATATCAGCTTCCAGTCACTAGGGTAATGGCTTTGATTTTAAACACACTGTTATCCTCATCTATCACGTTTCCTTGTTTCCATTCGCCACTATCATCATTGAAATAGCAAAGAAATCATGAAGAGTCCAGAGCTATATTCTTGGAACTTGATAGTTTACTCTGCTCTGTGACTTAGTTACTGATAATGCTCTGATTTTCATCTTGATTTGGTTAAACCTAAATTAAATGTTGTTGAATGTTGCACCATATTGCATTAAAAGTCACTGGAAGTTGTCTGTACCTCCAGCTGTCACATTTTGTAGTGTGACATTACCACGTATCCTAGAATCCTGTCTCGTTTCAGTCTATACGTGTTTGCTTATCTCTGCTTCCATCAAGTTTAAAGGAAAGGTAACAAATGTATAGAGGGACCAGGTGATGCAAATGTAAACTACACATGCACATTTGCATATACATGACTTGCTTGAGCCCTGGAGTCAGTTTTCAAAGATGCATTATGTTGTTCTCAAGGGAGACCAGAAAGAAATCAGCTAAGAACTTAATGAGTTCTCTTTTGGAATTGAAGGTTATTTGGAGTGAGGGATTCCATGAGTCAGATATGACTACAGTTAACAAAACAGTATCGCATCTCTTAGAAGGGAAAAAATGTACATGCCTTTGTATGGATTAAGTTTGGATTTATTATTCTGAACTATTCATTAGCATTAATCATAAATCAATCTAGTGACAACTAAAAATATGAGAAAATTTCATATGCAGCCTAGATAAACCACTTAAATGTTCAAACCAATGGTTCTCTGGGCTTCCTTCCCATTTAGTCATTGTACATTGCTAGGTAATCAAAAGTGTGGGGTACCTCATAAGCTGATGCCCCTGTGTCAGGAAGCAAAAATCAAATTGAAAGTAAGAGTATGTCTCTTAAAATGCCACTCATTACACAGAACAAGAGAGATGTCTGTTTCTAAGACTAAAATATTCGAAAAAGTAAATCTAGGGACTTTTACTTTTCATGAATACTGAGATGTTTTATATAAAATTTTCTATTGTTGCCATCATTGAATATTCTCCAAAGTATTCACCACACGATCTATGGTATGTCACTTATAAGAAATGGGAACTTATGAAAATCTTCCTTGACCTCCATGTTTGTAAAAACAAAGCCTTACACAGTCAATTCAAATGTGTTATTATGTTCACCACATGTGAAAAAAATATACATTGTGCTTGGTATTAGAATCGAATAATTACTCAGCCTTATTACATCATTATCCTCTCATCTAAAACCTGATGAATTGTAGTATCCTACCACAAAGGAGATATATTTCTGTAAACTTTTATTATGCTTAAAGATCATTTTTTAGTTAGATTATATTGGATAATAAAGGGAAGGATAGGCTATCACTGGGACCACGGGAACAGCCCAGCATGGAGCTCTTCACTTTCATGGCTACTAAGACCAAGCAGTGAGGGAGAAAGCAAGCTGTGGAACAGGAAGCTTTGGCCATAGCTGCCTCTCAAGCTTTTAGGGATTTACAATACCTGTGCAATCTGAGTAATATCAGTTATCTCATTCATTTTGTGAGTACTGATTATAAGTAAAACTTCATACTGGCTAGACAAATGTTTTCATTTTAAAAATAGTACTAATAATGGGATTTGTTACCAAAAGTTCATTCCACTACAAATAAATATTATATATTAAAGGTATAGGTGTACCTTGGGAGAATTCCTTGTTTATGCTAATAAGCTAAAATTTTTTTAAAAAAAATAAATTATTCTTGAGGCTGTGTTAATATATTTCTAACAAGTAGACTTATTTAGAGATTGAAATTTTACCTCTCCTTACCACAATTTTATAACAAGGAAAAGTAAATTATAAAGAAAAAAGTTCTTTTTCTTTCATGGAATAAAATTCTTTAAGTTTGGGAAAAGGTTAAACTAAGATTATGTAAATTGTTGCACTCTATAATAGCACAGAGTCAAACACTGAAGCAGAAAATTAAAATCTCTGATTTTAGACACTTTAATAATAAATCCCATTGATTACAAGCGACAGTTTCTCAGATGTTAAAGATGATTGTATTTCAGGCTTGGCCCAATGACTGCAGAAAAATGTTATTCCTCACCAGTGGTTGATGTAATTTAACTGGAGAACAACCCTATAAAACCAGAGTTGATGACTTAGCTGATTAATGTGCTCCGATGTTCAACTAGCATAAAATGTAATTTAGAAATCCAGCCATTAAGAGTCATCACTCTCTTGGTTAAATTAATTTGAATTATAAATTTCATACATTTTATATTAAAAATTAAAGTAATATCTGATATCATGGGTAGTTTATAAATGTTAATATGCATTCTACCAAGATGTACAACTAAAATATCTTAGGAAAACAGAATTGACAAAGTTCAGAAAAACTTTTTGATGGATTTGTTTAATCCCCCTTTTGACTAGACAATTTATAAAAGAATGGCTATTTGATATGTGTGCATATAGATACAACCATTTTTCTGTCCTTAAGGAAATAATGTACTTCTATTGAAACTGTGAGCTATCTTTATCCCTTTTGGAAAATAAAACAGCACTGAGTTTCTATGTGTCTCTGTGATGAAGACACTGAGAAGAAGAAGTATGCTAAAAATGCATCAGAGCATTGATTGTTGTGGATGTTGCAATTAAAATCTAGCAGCAGAAATAAATCCATGTCAGTTTTTTTTTAACCTTACCTGTCCCTTTTCTTAAACTATCATGAGTTCAATAAACCATCAGAGAGTGAAAGGTAGTAAAAAGACTGTAGGTTAGTAAAAATGGCATATGTAATGTGGTAACTATCTTTAGTAGGCTTTTATAATTTCTAAACATTTACTTTGATTTAAAGTCAGCAAAACCTAATATCATTACCTATATATTTAATAATCAGTATAAAGTTAATACTTTGGAAATTCTTATTCAGTCATATAATGACTGAAAACTATAAACATTATTTACTATAAATTTGCTCAAATAAAACTTGATTCCATTCGATGAGATAAAAAGATTGAATGTAGAAGACTCTGTAAGCAATAATTTTTGAGATATAATATATGTCATCTGCTAATATTTGCATTAGTATTCAAATATGTATGATATATACATAGCTTATCAATCATTAATTAAGAAGAATTAATTACAAAGCAATTTTTTGTAAACAGAGTTTCTGTCCTTCCCAGTCCCACTGCCATTCATTCCCAAAGAAACACACAGAAGATTTTAGCAACTGGCTTTATAAACTGGCCTATTAACTTAGCTTATTATTAACTAGCTCTTATAACTTAAATTAACCCGTAATTCTTGTCTGTGTTTGGCCATGTGGCTTGGTACATTTTGTCAGTGCAGCATTTTTATCTTGCTTCCTCTGTGTCTGTGTGGCAAATGCAGACTGAGGCTTTCCTCTTCCCAGAATTCTCCCAGTCAGGTTGTCCCACCTATACTTCCTGTTTGGCTACTGACCAATCAGCATTTTATTAAACCAATATGAATGACAAATCTTTACAGGGTACAAGGGCATTGTCCCACAGCACTTCCCCTTTTTTTATTTCAAAACAAGAACTCTGAATAATCTCCTTTGTTTATGTTTTTTTTCCTACCATTATCAATAACAACTTGTAACCAACACTCTAAAAAAAGGCAAATATCCAATTTTTTTTTTTGGAATGTGAACATAGTTTTTAGGCTCCTTCATGCTGATTGGGGGTGTTGATAATTTTATTAGGACCCCAGAAAAATTTAGGATTATGGTCGAGTCCTGACTGGAATATTCTGTGAACCTGGAACATCTCAACCAGCAGTCTTGAGGCTGCTCTGGATGTAGAACTCATAGGAAACTGCAACAGCGGTGCTTTAAAACATTGGATCATCTGGGCCATCTGTTCCCATTGGAGTTTTTTTGGGGGACGTCCTTGATCAAACCTTGTTTTTCTTAACACAGAATGAATCTATAGCTTCTCATTTCCTCTGGAAGCAAAAGTAGAGCCTCTTTCCCAAAGTAACATATCTGTTAACTTATATTTTGAAGTAAAGATATGTTTTTAAATATATAGGTTAGTTTAATCCAGCAGCATTTACAATGAAATGCCTTTTAGCAGCTGTTGCTCCTTCCTCAGCAGTCAAACAATTCAAAGACAACACAATAACAAAGAGTATATAGCTCCCTGCGTATTTTCCATCTTTGCATGACTTTAATTTTTTACTCTATTTCTTTTATTTTCATTTTTAATTTTTAGCTTTATGAGACAGGGCTTCTCTGTGTAACAGCTCTGGCTCTCCTGGAACTCACTCTGTAGACCAGGCTGCTCTTTAACTCACAGAGTTCTGCCTGCCTCTGTCTCTCAAGTGCTGGGATTAAAGATATTACTCTATTTCTTTTATTTTTTTAAAGATTTTCTCTATCTTTTATCTTTTCTTTCCCATGCCTATGTATATTTTTAAACACACTGTAAACTATTTAGAGTTTTTTTTTATTTGAATATATCTTTACTGTGTATTTCTCCTCTACTGACCACATGAGTCTTTGCTTTGCTAAGCAATGTGGCTAGGATTAAAGCCTTGGCCCTGGCAGCTGGATCCGCCACACTCCATGGATTACTGAGAGACTAGTTTCAATGTGGAGGTACTGGCAGGAACCTCATTTCTAAAACTACAACTCAATGGGGTTTCTAGATCTATGCCACCACCAAGATACATGCTGGCGGCTGCTCATAAAAGACATTTAAGAGTTTGGTAGCAGGGCCTTAAAAGATACATGCTGGTAGCTGCACAGTTTTTGCTGTTAATACTGATTCAGGAAGTCTCTCGTAAAAGAACCATGCCTCTGATTGCCTCTAACAGACAGAGTCCACCTGAGACAATGCTGCTATCAAGAAATCTTGCTTGACTTTGTTCCTTCCTCTGTTTAGAATCCTTTTTTAAAAAAGCTTTCTCAGGCTTTGTGTGGAAATTCTTGCTAGACATTTGGGCACTATTATGTAGAAGGAAGTTTCTGTCCTGCCCAGTCCCACAGTCATTCAGTCCCAAAGTAACACACAAAGGCTTATAACAATTATAAATGCCTTGACCCATTAGCTTGGGCTTATTATTAACTAGCTCATGAAACTTAAATTAACCCATAATTCTTGTCTGCATCTAAACATGTGGCTTAGTACATTTTCTCAGTGCAACATTTTTATCTTGCTTTCTCTAAGTATGGGTGGCAACTGCAAATTGAGGCTTTCCTCTTCCCAGAATTCTCCTAGTCTGGTTGCCTGGCCTATATTTCTTGCCTGGCTGGCTACTGGGCAATCAGTGTTTTATTAAACCAATAGTAGTGACAAATCTTTACAGTATAGAAGAACATTATCCCACAGCAATTTTTACAACCTTAAATACTCTCTATCAAGTAAGAATATACTTATTATGGTGAAATATACACTAAAAAGTGGAGGGCATCTGCAATTTGCTGTGGGAACAGATTAAAGAGTAACTTAGTTTGCAGGTTAGAGTTCACTAAGATGATAGAACCAAAGCTGGACAAAGGAATTTGCCTGCTGGAAATGCAGGAC
Source organism: Ondatra zibethicus (assembly GCA_004026605.1). Taxonomy (NCBI): domain Eukaryota; kingdom Metazoa; phylum Chordata; class Mammalia; order Rodentia; family Cricetidae; genus Ondatra; species Ondatra zibethicus. The sequence goes on from PVIU01011165.1 coordinate 43,323, forward strand.
AGAGATAAGGAAAAGCATTTCACCTAGAATTATTAGAATAAGGAAGATTAAAATTTGCATGTAGTTACATGAACTAGAAGGCTTAGTGTTGATACTGAAAGTGGGTGGGGGCGTGAATGCAATTATGTAATAAGAGACATTACCAAAGATTGTAGCAATGCACAGTTTTTAAAATCTACTGAATATAGCCCATAAAACTGAGAAATTACTTTGTATTTTGTCAGGTGAACCTACATGACAGTTTGAATAGTTTTTTGACCTTACGGTCAATAAATATATATAGCCACAAAAATTCTATGTTAAAAGGAAATTAATTTATATTTTATCAAAATGTTGCTCAAGTAGTACTGAATTTCTGTTTTCTTGGCCTATAGGATGTATATTAATAGATGACATCTTGACCTATTCTGTTTTAATTACTTTATCTATTTGTATGCTGTATTAGATCTTGAATATCATTTGTATGTCTAGTTTCAATGTTCTTAAATGTAGAATTTCTTCGTCTTATCAAGCAACTCTGAAATGTTTACTAGAATTAAAGTAACTGTTAAGGAATTGTGAAAATAACTATATTCATGAAAGAATTATTACAAATTTCAAACCCTATATTCAAGTCCAGCTCCATGTTGCATGAAAAATTAGTCTTTGGATCATTGCAGAATTCCTCTGGGCAATAGTCCACATCATAAAATCAACATGATTAATAGACACTTTTTACACTGAAGAAATCCAGGAAATAAAATTTCACTGCACAATTGGGCACATGTGCTGTGGAGTATTTTATCCTCTCATTAAGCATGAAAAATTGTTCACTATATAATATGGAATGAACAGAATTAATGGTAAGGTCCTCTATGCAAATCTTTACATAAAACTGAAAGATTTAGAACATTTAAAATTTTTTCTAAACTTCAGATAGTTAAATAAACAATCTTGGCTTTTCTAAGAGTGATGTGGCAGCAAAACGTTTGATATCAATATTATTATAATATTAAATATATACTTAGCCTTTTCATCTTCATCATTGAAAACACATACTTAAAATGCAAAGAATATTAATGTTTTATATAAAGGTCTAAAATCAAGTTAACTCATTCTATAATTATTATGGATTTTTCAAGTTCATCCGAATGTGTTAAAACATTATATTGCATACATCCAAAAATAGCATGTATGCATAACTTAAATTTATTTTCAAACTTCATTTATTTGCATTTTCTTCCTTACTCTAAATACAAGAAAGCACTGAGAAAGTTATATAAAAAACAGATTATTTGATTTTAAAGTTTTATCCTCTTGAAAAGATTCCATGACAGAAAAAAAGTACTTGCACTGAGGTATAAAGGTGTTTCAACTTACAATTTATTTGACATCATTTGCTTATTATGATAAAGCATGTATGAATCAATTGACTTGTTTTTCAAAATTATTATTATTATAGAAAAGGGATACTACCCTCTCCTCACTTTGTCATAGGAGTGAGTCTTTTATAAATTGTAGTAAGTGTGTGTGCGTTTTATCTCGTGCACAAATACTAGCCTCTGCTATTTGATATGTACAGAAATTTAATCAGATGTTTAATTACTTCTTAACATGAGTTTCAAACAGCTGTCTAATTCCCTTGTTTCTGATTAAAGAGATTGCAAAATCTAAAACTTAGCATGGCATTTACATAGAATTCTAAGAAGACATTATTTTAAGAGAAGCAGGAGATTTCTTTTTAGCACTGAGAGAAATACTTTCTAAAATAATAAGGATAATAATGAAGTATTAGTATACAAAGAGGGAAAACAAGACATCCATGAACAATAGTAATCTAAATGAGCAGTTCTTCAGTACTCTGCCAAACACCACATATCCTTGCTATCTGTGATGTGTCAGAGTGAAGTATATACTCTGAATTGTGCTTGACAACAGTGAATGTGTTAGAAACAAAGAATCAAGTGCATAAATAAGATTAGGACAAACAATGCAACCAATTTGGGGTAAGGTATTCATTTTCCTGACCATATAAATAAACAGTAAATGGAACTTTAAGATTTTTAGCAGAGTTAAATTAAACAATTGTTTATCATTATAATGTTTTTCTGTAAAACATTTCTGTATCATCAGTCATTTATATGATACTAAGAATAGAATTAAAAAACATTATCTGGAAGAAATTTGAAAAACATTATCAATTTATCTACCTTTCAATTAACAAATATATTAAATGTGTATAACGTGTTTCAGACACAAAACTCTTAACTATTCAGAAGCCAAAAGACTGTTCACCAAAGATGTTAAGATTTCGTGCTTTGCAATCTATTATTTTATAATTACTGATTAAGTAGATTAACATTTCATAAAGTAATAGGCAAGTTTCATCTGATACAAACAGAAATCCCAATAGAATTTTGAACAAATATAACTGATTCCCATATTTTCTCTAGGAAAAAAATAAAAAATCATCAATCATCGATAGGAGTTAAGTAACTGGATAAAATTTGCTCTATCGGAAGTGGTTAATAAAACGTGAATGCATGTTATCAATTCTAGAGCTGTGAAAGATGAATCAGTACTTGAGACAAACCAGAATAGTGTATCCCAACACATGTGTGTTTGTATGTATGCATTCACACATGTTGTTCTGTAAACCACTCTCTGATAAACACCTGAAGTAGTGTTTATTTTTAAAATAATCTCTAAAGGAAGGGAATTCTTACATAAGTTATTGCGTTAAATTTTAAATTTTATATAAGGTTACTTTAAAATATTGAGTAACCAACTGAATACATGTGAATTGTATATGAGTGTGTATTTGTGTTTTTGTGTGTGTATGCATGTGAGTGGGGGGGTGTGAGTGTGGGTTGTGTGTCTGTATGTGTTGATGGGCATTGATCTTTAGGATGAAGAAGAAGCTAGGTGTGAAAAGTATTATTTAATGTCAGTGAATTAAAGTTATTACCATGTAACAAGGCACAAACATAAAGGAGGGCAGCAAAGATGGTGAGAGACGAGAGTGAGGATCACAGTCTGCTCCTGGGGCTTACATAACTTTCCTGTATGGTCCATATGACTGCCATAACTCCAGTCATCAATGCTTTACATATCAACCTTTGTGTTAATAACGAAGTGAGCAAATCTCCTGGACATTTTTTCTTATTTGAGCAAATTTATTTCTCAGTAGTCCATTATGTTGTTTGAGAATCCCATTCCTTATATTATACCATGTTTCTTACCTTACTGCCAAAGAGCAGGACAGCAATTAGCTATACATAATCTCAGTAATTGCAGATGACCTCTGTCTCCAAAACTAAGGGGGAAATGGTTGTTTCATATGACAGAAAATTAGTACCTGCTATATTTGAATTATTTTAAGATGCCACAGTCACACTCACCTTCATTTCACTCAATATCCCATGTTAAATTACAATATGGAGAGAGCAGAGACAAGAGTTACACATACTTTTGTGAGGGAGGTGTCCACAGCTTGCTATGGAAACAGGATTTCAGGCACTAAAGAAACAGTTCTTATTGTACTTCTTTTAAAATATACCACAAATGAACTCCATTAATATCTTAGTGTTACGAATTGGACACCATTTAAGTTCTCATTCTATCCCAAGCGAACAGATGTCACAAAAGGATGTTTTTTTCCTTAATATTTCAAATCACCATTAAGGACTGCTGGTAAATGTTCAATTAACCCTTTTCTTAAATTTGAAGCATAGTGGTAGGTTAATAGTTCAAGAGTCTTGGGAAATAGCTTTGCATGTTGTTATCAAAGAGAAATGATATAAAGATGGTTTGCCTTTGCTTTAATTTAGGAAAAGCATAAACAAGGCAGATCATGAGTATCACATGCCAAAGGCAGCACAGGTTTGCCAGTCCTGCATGGCAGAAAGGTGCAGCCATCTGCATGCACAGCTAAGAAGCAAATGCACTTGAGAGAGGAAGAAGCCCTCCATAGCAGTTCAAGGGGAGGTCAGGTGAGTGCCTGCAGGTTCAGATTCAAATTCTATTTGCAGACAGGAAATCTGGGCGGCTTAATTTTTTAAAATAGCCTTAATAAATCTGCCAATAGTTGGATTGGCTGTTTGATGAGGGAACAACATTCCCCCAGGCAGAGAACTTGTCCATGAATGTTCTGGATAGTAAGTTCTTTTGAAATCCATCCAAAATAATAGCACTTGGCATAGAAGAAATGATTAAGGTTTTCTACCTTGGATAAAGCACAAAGAAGCACTTAGCAGCACTTTCCTTCTTGAACAGTTACTGAGATTTACAGGCTCTCATTGAGACTGCGCACAGCAATATTCTCAAAAGGTCTTGCCCTCCTAAACTTACCCGAGAAAAGGAATGATGGCTGCTAGATGTTGAAAATAATTAGTCAGGGAGAAAGAACTCTAGGAAGAGCTTGGGAACTTCTGAGTTCTGTGTCAACTATTTTTGTATAGAAACAATAGGTATATGTGTTTCTTAACTTGGTTCAGGAAAAGGAGCATGAATTGAATGACTAATCTCAGGGTTAGTTCATAACTTAAAGTTCTATGTGACAGAGTTCCAGCACAGCTAGCATTGTGTACCAAGATACTATGAAGGTTCCACAGTGCTCTTTTGAGGATGTTTTCCTGGGAAGTCCATTACCCTGAATCTTTTCCAGATTTTGCAAACTGCCCAATCACAAGTGTTTACCAATCACCTTAAAGACCAATACTGGCTGGGACTTCTTGGCTTCCTGTCTTTAACATTCACTTCTCAGTCTCCACCTTCTGTATTTATGGATAATTTAGAATATCATAGCCTCACCCAGATGGTCCATGAAAATTTCCTGTTTTAAAGATGATTAATTATTGACTTTATCTCACTTGACTCATTTTTCCATAAAAACACATTCACAGCCTCCCAAAATTGACTCCATCCACTGCATAGGAATGGAGGTAAACTGAGTGTCACACCATGAATTCTATTTTATTTCTCCTGTCCATACTCTCTTGCATACACTCTGATCATTATGTAGCACTGTCTTGGTGGGAGTTCTCTCTCTTTAAATTTTTCAAAAAAGCAGTGTATGCTGTTTGCACACAGCAAAATGTTTTATCCCACTACGTCCACACCAGCCTGCAATTTACTTTGGTCATGTTCACCTCTCTAAACCTCCTTCTACTCTCCCTACCACTACCCCCTCCTGAAATAAGAATGCTTCTATTTTCATGAGTGTATATGCAATATTAATTTTACAGAGTGTGGCATATTGGATTTAATTAGATGATCTATAGTTCCATCTATTTTCATACAAATGGCAGAATCTAGTTTCTTTTTATGGTTGAACAGCAATCTATTGTCTATGTACATCACATTTTCTTCTGTCTGTTTGTGGGCACTGAGGAACTCAACAAGCTAGATGTTCTGAGTAAGGCCACAAGGGACATGAGTGGGCTGTGTCACTTACATAGGCTGATTTTGTTTCCTTCAAGACCACATCAAAGAGAAGTTATAACTTTTAATCAGTGATTTCAAAAGTTCATAGAATCATGAATATTTACTTATTAAAGTTTCATATTCCTGATACAATTAGCTATTTTAAGTAGTTTTTGATATAATTAATATACCTAGAATGAACACTGTTTAATCATGCCATGCTAGTCATCTGAACAATATATTTGAGAAATGAACCCCAAACTGAAGTTAAGTGTTTACAATCATCAGGAATACTATTAATAATACAATGCCCCAAAATTCAATGTTGTTTATATATTTTATATGTTGAGACTCATAGAAAGCTCATATCTCAGTTTATTCATTATAACTGTATTTGCTCATCATTTATGTAGCTGCTGGATAACGTATCATTAACTTTTATCAGCCATTTAATGAGCGCCTACAACTACTGCTACTATTTCTTCTCTTCAGAAGTTTAGGGATAAGAGAAATTTGTAATTTATTTATGAATAACCTGACACCAAAAGAAGCTACGTCATTTATTAAAAGAAAGTATCTGGTGACAAGAAAGTAAAAACCAATCCACAACTGACACAGACCAAATAAAAAACCTTGGCTAAAGATTTCCTAGAAAAACGGGATCTGATATAATTAAAAATAAAAATAAATGATAAGTGATGGTGAAAAATTTCTAATCAATGATGACAGGATTCACTATCCAGAATATATATGACTTGTTCAAGGAAGTGCATACTGGCCTATGCAGCTAACTAAGGAGAGTCAGGGCCCTTCCTTCTCTTCCACAGTGAACTAGGTAGGGATCAATTCTGTCTCTTGCTAGTTACAACAAGGACACCACATTAACTCTGATGATAGTGAGGATCCATAGAAGAATGCCAGCATGGTAGAATTACATATCTGAAGTTAGAGATCATTCTGTGTCTCCCCAGGCAGCCAAGGTAACTATGCTGTGCACTGTGGTCACTTTGTGAAAGAGACACAGAGAAGTTGAGGAAGTAAAGTTAACCACACTATTATGCTCTGAGTTTGGTGTCTTGAGGAATAACTTAAAGTTTCTACCTGTATTGCAGGATAAGTGACAATGTCATTTTCTCAATGTGTATTTTGACACAAATTTGATTTGATATCATATTTAGAATGGTAAATCCAACTGGCATTGAGAATCTGGCTGGTCCCAAATTCAATGGAGTAATAAGACAGTTATTATTGATAAAACATTTGGGAGTCATTATTTTAGGCATAATCCCATACAATTCCTATTGATATACTTACCTGAGCAAAAGTGTACATATAGAAAAAAAATCACCTTGCTATGAGTAGTTTGAGATATACTATCAAAAGTTGTATTTTAGAAAAGGTATGTGATTATGAATTAAATGGCTATATTATATAAGGCTATTTAATGTGATGCTATGTTAGTAGATGCTATTATGCAAAAGCAAATTACAATATGAGTGTTTCTCTTTTATAAGTAAAAACATTTCTCCCACTAGGTTTTAAAGCATTCATCTCATGTCTTTAACTTAGTGAACAATATCATTGTCTTTATATAACAAAGGCTCATGTACCATCAGAGATATATTTTTAAATATATAAATATTGGATTGTTTTAGTAAATTTACTTATTATAAGCTAATGTAAATAGTAAGTAAAATGTGTTTTACTACTTTTTCTGATTTTCATAGTGATTTTGGTAGGTGTTCCTTCAGCTGATGTCTGTATCTAATACACAAATCCCTCTAAAGCTAACCAAAATTTTTGAATTCTATATTTTTCATAATAACTCAACTGAAAAGTACATTTCTTCAAAGTACCTTTAGTTCAACTACTGTTGGTTAGTTAATCACGCTTGTTTTGTATAGAGGCCGTGCAGTATTATGTAAATAGTAAACAAGGCACTGATTATGAACAGACACAAAGTGTTCTGAATATACATATACAAAACAATAAAGAATTATAAAAGAGTTTATATAGGAGCCATAGATGTTCCAGAGCAGACTGTAGAACCAATCTGCTGTTTAATTATGAAAACTGGAGGCACTGTTTATCTTTAGACCCATAATGCCTAATAGTAGCTTCTATAAATTGTTTTTAAAACAGAGATTTGTAAAACTGGTTCAGTTATTTAATTGTCATATCAGAGTATTTGCCCAAATGTTTATAGATAGATGCAGTCAACTATATTGCTGACACTGTTGCCAAGAAGCATTGAATACTTTGAGGCAAAATTATACACTTTAGTTCTTTTACCTGATTTTCAAATTTCATAGTTATAAATGGATAGTTTAAGCCTTAGCACTTCCTTTAAAAGAATATATGGTGGGAGCTATAAAATTGCATAGTGGTTAGGAGTGCTTGCTGCTTTACTACTAGAGAACCCAAATTTGGCCCCCAGCATACATTTCAGGTGATTCAGGCACCTGTAATTACAGCTTCTGAGGCTCTGATGCCCCCTTGTGGTCTGTGTGGTACCTGTGTGGTCTGTGTGATTGAAGATTAATACCTGTACACTAGAATTTGTTTGCTTAATAATACATTACCACAATGTTATAAAAAGAAAAGTTTATAAGATTACCCAGAAAGCATTTTACAAAATTACATCAATGAAAGCACAAACAGAGAGAGAGAGACAGAGACAGAGAAAGAGAGACAGAGAGAGAGAGGAGGAAGAGAGAAGAGAGGAGGAAGACAGAGAGACAGAGACAGAGAGAAATTTTAGTTCATTTATGATCTTTGGTTATAAAACAATAACTAAATAAGCTTTTCAATTTTCTAATTGCTTTTGGATATGATAATTGATTTATTCCTACTCATTTAATACGTGATAACATGTTATTCTGTGTATTTTGTTAGTCTTGTGTAAAATATAATTAATTGCACATGCATCTCCACATTGTAGTAGAAAAGTCTATTCCTCATCATCAAACAATAATATGAGAAGCAAAATACAAGCCCTATTTTTCAAAAAATTATTCTTTAGCAGTAGAAAGTAAGTTATCTTTTCAAGTAGGTTGTTGAAGGTCATTATTTACTAATATGAATTTTCTTACTTTATGCACATGAAAGTGTTCATATCTGCCACATCCTCAGACAAATACTGACTTCTGGCTCTGCGCCATTGGTATGGAAGGTGGGCCCATAAAATCTCAACACAGCATCTCTGACAGCAGTGATGGAGAGAGGCCTAGTGAAGATCAAGTTAGGGTTCCCTGTCAGCAGGGGTCTTACTCGAAGTGCCTGTTGCTCACTGTTGTGACATCTAACTGTATTTCTTCTAGGTTGGTTTGTTCATGCTTGTCATCTGTAAGGGTAAGTCTAGAATGAGAAAGATCTGGTTCTCTACTTAGCCCCATCTTTTTGGGTTTTCTTAAATCCTAGGCAGATAGAAGTTCAGAGTTTCATATTTATCTCTGGAATTTCATTCTTCCTACCTGACTACAGCTAAGAATGAACAAAGTAGATTCTTCTAATTCTCATTTTTCACATTTCTCTCATTCTACTGAATTACATAAATAAATATATCAACTGCTCTAACAAACAATTTTGGTGATAGTATAATAACATCAAGAACATTATCAATATTCCTTTCAATTAAAATTTAAATTAGTTACCCTCTCATACTATAGGATTTCATTGTTTTATCTTGAAATGTTTTAGCAAAAGGAAATTCAAAAGGCAAATTCAAGATATGGTTAAATATCATAGTGATATGTAATAATAAATATATTTCCTTTTGTTTATATATTTTATTTTAGCATGGTATTGGATATTAGATGCAACCCACTCTACACTGATTTTAATGCAATGTATTAATCCAGTTGTCCTAGTTGCAACACTATAGTTAGAGGATGATAATGTTTCTATAACTGTTGCTGATAATCTCGCCAAATTTCAACTATTAATAAATTTACCAACCTAACAATATAATCACTTGTGTCCAATCAAGTAACAAACAAAAACAAACAAAAAACATGGAATCAAATTATATAACCTGTTATACAATGTTTTACCAAACTATTCTCTTAGTTATGTTCAGGAACTTTCTAAAATTTATTGAAAATGTAATTGTATATGCAATTATAGGCAGGTCATAAAAAGACTGTGAGCCATTGATTTCATTTCAACTGTTGGAAAAATATTTATTTCAGAATGGATTTATTTGAGTAAAACTAAATAATGTAATACCTATTCAAATTGGTTTGAGAATATACTCCCAGACATCTATAATGCTTACCTCTTCAAGTAATTACCACTAGATTTTACATACATCTTGCACAGAAACCTCCTGTGGCTTCAGAGGTAAATGATTTCACTCTTTGAAAGAGCAATAAGAAGTCAGACTTTATGGCAAGATGATGTCAAATTTCTGCCTCCTTTGGAACAACTTGCCAGAGTGCAAAATACTGAGAAGCATATTCTGTTGGTTCATATTTTTAACAATAGGATTCATATATCTCTTCTAAATATGATTTTTTCTTTAGAGTTATATTACATTAAAATTCATAAAGTCAAAAAAGAAAGAAACACTCATTTTTCCAGATCAGTGGATACTTAGAAAAAAATCATTTATCATGGGCTGTAGCACTTTACATAACAAAGCTAGAGATTCAGAGTAAACTCCATCCAATGTGTTCACCAAGCACTGTGCAATTGTTCATCTGTGTTATGTGTGAACCTAAGAGCACTTCATACAAGATGAGTATCAATGTGCCCAATATAAGACACAGGGCATCTAGATACTTCATGTGAACCCATATCACCGCCATATGCTGCATGAAGGGCCACAGCAAGGAGGGCATCCCTAATGTTAGAAACTGACCATTGCTCAGTTATATTCAAAATTTATGAATATTTACAACTTTAAAAACCCTTTGCCCTTCCCTAATTATTCCTTTGAGAAGCTGGGTTTATCTGCTTTGGTTAAGCTCCTAGCATTTGACATTGGCTCTAGAAATTGAATTTGAATTTCAAATCCTTTGAAATGAATTGCCGAAAGCCTGGAGGCCATTTTTTTTTAATTAGTGACATAGTTTTCTTAAAGAAATTTAGAGAATAAAGCCTTGAACTAAGCGTAGAGTTCTAAAAAGAAACTAACTACAAAAGATTATCATTTATAAGTAAAATAAAACAGAGTTTTGGTACCAGGCACAGAGCTAGCACAGGTCTGGGCCACTAGGGTTGTGGTCAGAGCACTGAGAGTAGAGGAGGACACAAGCTGTATTCCTAATCAGAAGCTATCTCTAACTGACGGCTTGCAAATACAGAAATCGCTTTCACCAATGTAATCTCAACAGGCATTCAAACCACTCTTAATGCCAGTAGTTGCGATTTTCCCTACCTTTAAAAAAAGTAGTTAAGGAAGTTTGATTTTATTTAGACAACTGTCGTTTTTACATTTTAACAATCTAGAAAAATGTTGACTGACTTAACCATTATTCTTACCATATGCAACAAGCAAAGCTCCTTGTGTTTTTTTTTTCTTTTTTAAAATTATTTATTTTACATACCAATCACAAGAAAGATAAATGAGAGATTCCTACAAAGGGAATTCAAGGCAGGATGAGCAACATCTTTCACGGAACTGATAACAGAAGCCTTGATAGTTTTCACTTTCAAGGTCTGATTACAACAAAATACCCATAAAGCAAATTTCACAACTTTTAGTCATCCCAGAATGTACTCTCTTTTTCTAAAACTGCTTAGCCCATTAGCTCTACCTTCTTTTTTCTTCTTAATAATTTTTTATTACTTTATAAATAATACCAATCAAAATTCCCACTTCCTCCCCTTCTCCCACTTCTCTCCTGCTCCCCCACTCACCCTTTTCCCCAACCCGCTCTAGTCCTAAGAGAGGGCAAGGCACCATGCCCTATGGGAAGTCCAGTGCCGTTCCCCCTACATCCAGGCTTAGGAAGGTGTGCATCCAAAGAGAATAGGATCCCAAAAAGCCAGTACATGCAGTAGAGACAAATCTTAGTGCCATGATCATTGGCCCCTCAGTCTGCCCCAATTTTCAGCCACATTCAGAGGGTCCAGTTTGATCCTATGCTCATTCAGTCCCAGTCCAGCTGGATTTGGTGAACTCCCATTAGATCAGGCACACTGTCTCAGTGGGTGAACCAATCGCTCACGGTCCTGACTTCCTTGCTCATATTCTCCCTCCTTCTGCTCTTCAACTGGACCTTGGGAGCTCAGTCCAGTGCTCCAATGTTGGTCTCTGTCTCTATCTCCATCTGTGGCTGGACAAAGGTTCTATGGTGATATTCAAGATAGTCATCAGTCTGACTACAGGGCAAGGTCAGTTTAGGCACCCTCTCTTCCACTGCCCAGGGTCCTAACTGAGGTCATCCCCGTGGACTCCTGGGACCCCCTCCAGAGCCAAGACTCTTGCCAACCCCAAAATGGCTCCCTCAATTAAGATATCTTCTTCCCTGCTCCCATATCTGTCCTTCTTCCATCTCAACCAAAGATACATGTGTGTATACCACGCTCATGATAGTATTTTATTTGTAGCTCACATTTAACTATTAATTTTACTTGTTGCTAGATATTTTCAATCCAAACCTTACTAAAAGTTAAAGAGTAGCTCATTTGAGTTACTGTAGATATGTGTGTTTATAGTATAATGATAATAAACTGTGCATTCTAACCAGAATTTAGAAATTACACTGAAGAAATTTTCAGTTCAAATTTAATTAATATATTTTCACATATTTTAAAGAAATATTGTTTGGCGATCACACACACACACACACACACACACACACACACACACACACAATCCAAGCCAGAAATAAAAAAGAAAGAGACCATTTATTCTTCTCTGATTAAGACCATAATGACCTCAAATTTCCCCTTAGGGTCATATTTTTACTATTAATTTTGAGGAAAGTAATTGGTGCCATTCATAGTTAGATTCTTTTGCTGATCTTTCTAAATTTGTAAAGTTAATGCTCTATAATCTAAATATTTTACAAATGAAAGTTTTCAAAGTATATGCCCCTGAGCACAGCAATGGGCTGATGAAAACCACTATCTTCCTAGGCATTGGACTCTCTCAGTACTACGTGAATGCTAAAGGTTCTGTTGCTCCTGAAACTATGGTTCTAGAGTTCTGTTGGTAACATTCTTCTGGATATGTTTTGCTTGAGATCATCAAGGCTTGTCTTTTAGGTATCTTAGTATGAAATTTGGTGTGTCTTCTTTATTTGAAGAAAGAATTGAGAAATATATCATCAACATGTACTAATTTATTTTGATAAATATATTGTTTAGTAATTTTAAGTGTTTGTAAAAATCCTACAAAGATCAAGTTCAGTCTGTGATTTAAGGAAGCAAAGACTCATCTACATTTAAAAAGTAGGTCATCTACACATTTATGAGAAAATTACACAATGTTCTCTTGTTGACTATATAGCACAACTGGCATGTCACCATTAACATTTGCACACTTACTAACAGTCTTTTTCTACTTCTAGTCCTAAAGGAATGCACAGATTTTATGCTCAAGGTCAGTTACATACAATTGAGTTGGTATCTATGTTCCAGTTTCACCATTGAGAATCTTTATAAGCATGATTTCCAGAGGATATAAAGATTAGAAAGCTAATGCTCTACCACTTAAATACTTTCACAATTTTAGAGAAGAATAAATCAGTTAAATTATACCCTAATAGCATGATAATCTTTTAATATAAATATTATCTTAAACTAGACATGCCTCTTCATAGATCCACTGATATATAGACAGTATTAAAATGCATATGATCTTGTCTCTATCCCAGCAAAGGGTTTGTTGAGGTCTGCCAGCTCAAACTCCTCCCTAGGAAGTAGAAATACTAATTAATGAAAAGGAATTCTTCTCAGGCAAACACAAAGGAAAACCAGCAGCTAGAATTTTATAATCAAGGTGATAAAAAGAGAAAACCATGCATTAAGATTTAAAAAATGAGGTGAATTGGGGATTCTAGAGAAAAAAATATCTGTCATCTTTTGAGGGTTGAATAGGAATTATACAGAGAAGTCAATCCAGCCACATGCAATGATTTCAGAAAAACAATAATATAAAAGACCATGGTTGCTTTGGATAAAAATGGAAGCCTTTTGCAGAAGAGAATATAAACCTTGCTGATTTTTCATGACAGTTCAAGAAGCTTGTATGAATTCTATTATTACAATTTCACCAAGTTCTTAAAAGGCAGGTGGATGTTTTTATTCCAAAATAAGTGCTAAGAATTTTTCAGAATTTCCTTAAATCAATGAAATTATAATGCCATTGGTGACATGTTAAACTTATTTTCAGTTAATTTTGAACACAAGACCACATTGATTTATTTATTGTTTGCATTATATTAAGGTAATTGCATTATATTAATGTATCACACAGTGGGGGTACAGGATGCCTCTTCATATGCCTGCTGCACAGGAGAAGGGTATAAGGCAATAATGCTCCCTATCAGTACTGTCTTAAAGTTGCACCTAAGATAGCATGCTTTAGTGGCACCTATGCAAGAGTTTTCCCTTAATTTCAGGAACAGCAGAAGAATGAATAGACTCTTTTCTCAAGGCTGGAGTGGAGGTGAGGTGTTGGGATGTCCAGTCATCTCATTTCTTTTTGTTGATGATTCTTCTGTAGTCACTTTTCACACAGCTAACAGAAGCAGATAATACAATTGTCTCTGCATTTTCCATTGAAATGTGATAAACCTGAACCACCGAAATGTGAAGAGATTTTTGAAAGGGCTTATGGAGTCCCTAGCTTATTCTGCCACCTTGTGGCCATAACATACATTTCCCTCACATCTGCAATACGTATTTGTCTCTCTCAGAAAAGTAATTTCCAATATTTTACAAACTGGAATCCCCAAGGACACTGAGGTTTTCTAGTAATTTGACTTGATAGATATTCACTTCTCATGATGATAGGATGCTTTATTTGAATTCTTTAACTTTTGTTGACATCCTGTAGCAAAAGAATAGCATAGGCCTGAGACACACTGAAAGAGAATTAAATTAGCCAAATTACAAAGCTACTGGGTGACATCGTGAACTGATGATAACCCTGGATACGTTAAGTGAACAGTGGAGGAATGCGAAAGTGGTGTCTTCCCAGTGGAATCCGGGACATTCCTGCTTGTTTGTTCTGTGGATATCATGACAAACATCAAGATACAAATATACGTAATTCTAGAGCAATAGATTATATCTAACAAGTCTAATATAATGCATACTGCCTTTTTAGCATGTCAATTATGGTCTTGGAAATTCAATTAATTATTTTTCTCTTCTCTCACCAAATTTTTTTCCTACATCTTAATGAAAAAATTTTTTACTCTCATTTTGATATAACTTACCTCATTAGTGGCATTTTCTAAGTACTATGAATTTCTTGTAAGTTGGGGCTTTATGACAACCCTGACTCAAAAAATAATATATTCAATAAAACAATTAGTAGAGGCAAAATATAAATTAATTTGCAATCCAATTGTCTGCTAATTGGTCTTCCCTCATGTGGATCTAACCACTATTAAATTTCAAAAAGACATATATTATGCATGGAATTTCAGTTATATTTTAATCATTTTTGTTCTTATGTACCCTTGTATTAAAATGTTATATATGATTATTACATGTACACAATGTGCTGTGATCAGACTCACCCTTACTATTCTGATCTTTTATTCTCTCTCTAGTTCTAAAGCAGTGTTTGCCCTACTTTTACATTATTTTGTTGCTGAGGTCTCCTGAAAGTAGCCACCACTCCATAATCTCTCTACCATTAGTTGAGTTTTCAATGTGACTTATCCATAAACTATTTCAACTTTTCCCATGCAAAACATAAGGAACTGAATCCTTGTGTTGCCTGTAAGATATCTGTAATTGTTGAAATAATGACTGAGTCCTTAATTTTATCTTGGCATTTCTACTTTTGCTAATGCTTCAAGAAACAGAGATGTAGCTTACTTATGTAGGCAGCTTCATCTCTGCTTTCTTTCTTTTATTTGACTTTATTGTTTTATTTGGTATTTGTTTGTTTGTTTTTTCAAGACAAGGCTTCTCTGTAGCTTTGGAGCCTGTCCTGGAACTTGCTCTGTAAGTCAAACTGGCCTCAGACTCACAGAGATTCATCTGCCTCTGACTTTTGAGTGCTGGGATTAAAGGCCTGCATCACCACCGCCTGGCTTTGTTTATGTTTTCTTAAGCTTGTCATCTGAAATGTTGATCTTCAATTAAAGTAAATCACTTAGTTCTATATCTCTTCTTTTGAGATGTATTTTTGAATTGGTATCTTGGCTGACCACAACCTGTTTTCTTTGCTCCCTTCATCATGTGAACCCCCAACCAAATGTGTTTGGAAGATCTCTTAACTGAAATCCATGATTAATTCAGTTATTAATACCAACAACCAGCTTATTTTTACCCCATAAGAAACTCATGAGGCATTGGCAGGCAGTTGACTTTTCTATAATCCTACTTTTCACTTATTATTATGAAGTACTTATCTAAACCACCTTCCCTCTCCTAATTGAGATACCATGTCAATACTATATTTAGGATATACTCTACCATATCTTATTTAGAGGCAGTTTCTCTCTCCGTGATCAAATTTAACCAAGTAACACAATTTGCCCAAAGAAATACAAAGGCGAGAATCGACCAATCTGAGTGGAAGCTAAAATAGCTATTAGAGTCCTTTTAGAGATCTCTTGAGTTTCTTTCTACAACTGAACGGCATGGCATGGCTCACAAAGGAACTGAAACCTTAAGCTGTGCTCTGAATAGGAGAATTCCATCCAGGCATAGAGATCATAGGTCATTTCTGTGGTCATTTCAAAAATGAATAGACAGTAAGGGAAGGAGGCTAAAGTCTGATACATCACAGCCACAATCCTACCTATTGCTTGTGTAATTGTGGACACCTTTTCTTTTGATATTTTTTTCCTATAGCCTCTTTCTTTTTAAAAACCCATTTTCTTCTTAATCTGATTGTCTCTTGCTACCTTGCAAAAATAGATAATACTGGCAAGGAAAAAAAAAAAAAGCCTATCTGCCCAGGCATATATAGGCAACCAAACTTGTATGAGTCAGAATCTCGTGTGTTATCTCACTGTGTTTTAATCATTGTGATTGTAATCACTCTGGGAAAAGGAGAAGACAACTTTTGTTCTTTGCTTTTACATCAACACAAGCTCAGTATTTTCTCATACACTTCTGCTCCCTTACCACCAGATGGCTCTCTGAGCTTACCCGGTCAATAAACACACAAAGCACATTTTATTTATAGGAGAAAATCATTTCCTAAAAGTGAAGATTCGGTCATTCCTTTGACTCTTAAATATTCATTTATTCACTCATTTTCCCATTAATTCTTTGGCAATTAAAGGTTTGTGTGGGATTCTGTATAAAGTTATTTCCTAGTATAGGAATAATATCTACTAAAACTGTTACTTAACTTCTATCACATAACAAGCTCTCAATAATTATTACATATTATTATTAATTATTTTGTATCACACATATAACTGAAAATATTAACATATTTGTAATTCTTGGTGCTCTAATCTAGATCTGTGTATAAACAAAGCAAAGTTCGTCTGGGCTAAAGGTAAAGATTTGAGGACCATGAGTGCTGGCCTCTGTTTGAGAGTTTCAGGAGGTGGAGCAGGAAGGAATGTAAAAACAGGAACAAGAAAAAAAAACCACCAGGACATGTGAATACATCAGGTCAGTGGAATGGAAAGCAGGCTGCCTATGAGATTACCATTTTACACCTGACGCATTTGAGGAGCATACAGGAGAGATCATTTGGCTTGGTTTTGCTTCCTAGAATCATTATCAAGAAGATGCTGTATGAATGAGAGTGATGACCAATAGGAAATGTTCTAGGAACATTAAATGATTTGATGGAAGTTAGGTTGTTAGTAAATGATACAAGGACATAAACCATTGTGTGATGATGGTGGCAGTTAGGTTGAAATAAGCGCACATGGGGGAATAAAGGGAAACAGAAATTCTTGACAACTCTTCTTGGCCAACTCTTACATCTTAAACTAACCCATATCCAGTAATCTGTGTATCACCATGAGTCGTGGCTTACCAGGAAAGATTCAACGTGTCTGACCTAGCAGGCTTCATGGCGGGTGACCCTCCCTGACTCTCTCTAACTCTGTCCCCTTCCCAGTATTCTGTTCTCTTTTCCCTGTCTATCTAAGTCCTGCCCTATCAAAAGGCCAAGGCAGTTTCTTTATTAACCAATAAAAGCAAACCAAATACAGAAGACCCTCCTACACCAAGTAAGTTTTGTATAACCTATACCGTGTGTTACCGATATTTTCCTTCTCCACAACCCTCATTTACCTTCCTTTCTCTTTCTAAAAAGTTCTTTCCATCGTCTCTAGGGCTCTTTTTCAATGTCATATTTTCTAATCTTTACCTTTGAAATATATATAGCATATTATACTTGTATTCCTTGTAATTGTAATGATTTTGTATAGGTGAGTTAAGAGCAGTAAAGTAAGCAATGACAAGGTATCCAATTCTATACAACATACCATCTAGTAAAGAAAATACAGGCCTTCCTGACAACTAGTATTAGCTACACTTATTATTTTCTTAATTGATTAATTTATTTGTCATTCTAATAGCATGCTAAGAGTTTTTAATATTATTTCCAGAAATTAATTTATACTACATTATTACTTTTTCCTCTTTTTAATTTTTTCTTCTCTCATGCAAAACATCCTGACTGCAGCCTCCTCCCATTAGCTATATTTATTTAAAAATTCTATTTTAAATTATGTTGATAATCTATATAGGTAATCAAAATGTTCAGGTTTTATCTTTGTTTATACTAGATAAACAAAGATATTGATATCCTATAATGATGCATTGTTCTTCCTGAATGAATTTGCCATTTCTAGAAGGAACCCCAATATCCCAGCGCACGTTAAACAAAATGTCAAAGTTTAGGACAGAAACATGTTCTTATCTCTCTAAAAGTTTATGATTGTTTTTAGACTAGTCACACAGTGCCATAAATAACACATTATATATGGATTAGAGATTACAACTGAACAGACATGAAAACATCAGTCAAATCCTTTCTAAAGAAAGGTGCTCTGGCTCTTATAATCTTTCAGCTGCCTTTTCCACAACTTTTCCTGAGACTTATGTGTCCAAGTTGCCCTAGAGATGTGTCAGTTGGTGTTGGCCACTCCACAGTGACTTTTTTTTTTTGACCAGTTGTGGATGTCTTAAATAATCTCCATGTTTTGCAAAAAGAAGCTTCTGAGTGAGTGGTAAGAGCCACACTTACCTGTAAATCATGGCTACTAAGGAAGGATCAACAGTTCCCTCCAGTGAAGAGTTCCCCAAGAGGTTCTCCAGTCCATCTCTAGAGGCCAATCCCAAACACACGTACCTATCGGCAACACCAAATAGACCCGGTAGGTGGTGTATTACATGGTTATGGATACACCTGCAATATTAGCTAAAAAGGAGTTTGTGATTTTGGAAGGGAAAATACAAGAGCAGTTAGAGGTTGAAGGGGTATTAGGAGTGATATAGGTACAATGCTCTTGTTTGTGGTTCTCAAAAGAGTATTACACACCTCTTACCCAGAAATGATGCATATATTTTTATAGATTTGGCATAGGGAATATTGCACATTCAAAATATTTCAAGGCAATAAATATATATATTTTCACTAAGCTGGACATCATTCCAGTGAATATTGCTAAAGTGCTTTGATATGTTATTTAAATGTGTAAATAATATGACATTGATGATATTTTGTATATATTTATCCATCTATATCTCTGAAAAATTATGAGAGGTTGTTAGATTATCTCAAAGCTGAATCTCAAAAATTTCAACAACAACAAAAAAGTCACCGAAGCCACAAACTGTTAACAGTTGAAGGGATGTGTGTGAACAGCCACAGAGAGCCATGCTTGTTGAAGGGAAATTTGCATTTTCATAATAAGTATTATATGAAAAGCGGAGCTCTTTCACATGCTAGCTCAGCTATTGAAGTTATTCTTATCTTCTATCTGGACCTCTGCCTAGTAAGAATAGGAAATTCCTCATTCATTTTACCAGTTATATCTGCCATGTGCAGGCAACGCAGAACCTTGGCGAATATTCAGACAGCCTGCGGATTGAATTTGTTGCTGGAGGACAGTCAGCAGTGTTCAGCCGTGCAGGAAGCTGGGCTGGCTTTAATAATACATGAGGGCTGGTTTGGAAAATTTTTCAGCCTCTTGTGTTGACTGCATGCATGCTTCTATGAGCCATGAAGTCTGCCCACTTCAGGCTTCGTTAGGAAAGGGGAGTCAGCAAAGAAGGTGTGTAGAATTTTGTTTGACTGGCTGGATCTATCTTTCGATATCAAACCTATTTTAAAATTGAAAGTATAACCTTGGCTAAACGTTTATTTGAACTTTGTAGATTCATTTCTTTGCAACATTAAATGTGAAAATGCTGCAAAATTTGTGATTCCAGACTTTAGAATTCTGTAAAATATTGAAACTCTTGCTATTAATCGGAATCACATTAAGAATGTAGACATGGTGGGTTTTTTCTTTAGATTCAGTAAAAATTCAAAGTATTATCTGTAATTTTTAATTGTATATATATGATGATTCATTCATTTTACTTTTTGTTTGGGTTTTTAATGTATTTTTCATTATCTACACACTGAGCATTATTCATGTGTAAGTCAAAGTACCACAAATACTGAATGGAAATCACTTTAGGTCCATTATATCATACACAGTCTGTCTGTGTCTGTCTGTCTGTCTGTCTCTGTCTCTCTGTCTCCTCCTTACAGACACACACGAGGAGGTATCATTTTGAGTGAAATGTGCTGTTTGTAACTGAGGGCACTGAGTAGCTTCATTCTCTTTCCCTTGTCACAGACAAGCTGCTGAATTTTTCTAAGTGCTTTCTTCAGCCTTGACCTTTCTCATTCCCCTTTCTCTCCCAGACAACCTACCTTTTACTCTCTTCTCCATACCCTCTAGGCTGGCTCCTTAATGGTCCAGCTGCCTGCCCTGCAAAGCACAGAACAAGTGTGATAGCATCCTGGGTGATGACAGATAAAGGGGGAATCCTGGAGAACAAGGGGTTTTGAGCACAGTCATTTCCATCCTGAAAAGAAAAGTAATATGCTTGGTGAGTGCTGCATCTAAAAATGTGCTGCACGGGAATCATGTCTTCTAAAGCTTCAGGAATTTTCAAAATTATAATTGCTTTGAGTATCTTTGAGCAACGGAGTGTTGTCAAAGAAGTATACAGGTTTGCTTTAATCTTTAATATAAATTAAACAAAAGCATCATCTTTAGACAATAGTGCAGTATGTAGAAAGCAAGTCGGGAGTTCAGCAACCAACAGTCAGTAAGCTAGAGAGACTCCTCTCAACCATGGCTAATTTAGGATATTTTGATTAAATTCCCTGCAGTGTAAATGCTGGCTCTGACAGGGCAGCATTCTCCTTGGCTTATGGAGGTCAAACAATGACTTAATTGCGCTGTAAAGATGTCATTATAAATTGAATTACTTCTCAGTTATGTAGTGAATTTACTAGACATGGGGGCAGAAGGACTTTACATGAAACAGTAATTTAATTACCTTTCTTGTAACCATAGGTATCATTTGAGTTCATGCTAATTGTCTTACTGTAATGACTGTTCTCTGTTGATTTTCTTTAAAATTGAAGGACTGTTTTAAAATATATGGCAGAGTGTTTCCTCTCCTTAAATAAAATATGACAGTATTTGCCTTTGTCTACACATGGATTACTACGCAATGAATTTACTCCAAATCATCTATTAGTTTTCTTTCTATCATGGAATATATAATGTTATGTTGCATTTTTCATGTTTTCTCGTAAAATTTGACAGTTAGATGGTACAGATCAGTCAAAACACTTAAAAATGGTTCCTTATAACCCACTAGATACAGTGTTTGTTTTCTATGGCTTCTTTGGCTAGTTGTTATCTTTCATGGGAGTTTCCTACATCTCCTGAGATTTTACACCTCAGTAACTGGAAATGAGATGTTGATTTCCAAAGCTTCTTCTGCTATTTATTAAGTTCACCATGTGAAGGTCAGGGTCACTCTTGATTCACTGTGCTTGATCCAAGCAGCAGTTTTCAGTTCCTTTAAATCATAACTTCTTTTACTTATTTATTTTTGCTGTCTCTGTTTTTATACATAATGGACACTTTAAGTTAGAAGATCTGCTTCTTCCATTAGTGAGTAAAGACACATCATAATTTCCTAAAGAAAACTTTGAAAGATTTGGATCAAACTCCCTCATGGTATACTTTGTGCCTATGGTATGGCTTGTGTTCAAGGTTATCTCTGAATGTCTGACACAGGGGTTCTCCCGCTAAGCTTTCAGTCCATTGTTTGTTTGTCTTTTTCCAGTTTTATGCCTGGTCTATATTCTATAATATATTGTTTTATCCTGATGATTATAATTAAATTTTTGTGATGAAGTATTTCCTGTTCGGAAAAGGGAAAACATTCATAAGATTTTGTTCCTCTTTTTCTTTAGTATTTCCATATTAACAACTCAAATCTGTAAGACAGGACAAAGACAGAGAATAAAGAAATGCCACGGCAATTGTTTTACTTGCCACCATTTATGAATGAATTCAAAGAAAGCAGCAACATCTCCCAGAACTTCCTTTCTCATCCTGAAAATGGGACCGGCCAGCAACCGTCACTCACTCCCTCACAGGTTTGGAAGGATCACTAAATTATACGTGTGCACCATTGAAATATGTAAACTTGGAGTATTATCTATGTTGGTTTTAGATATTAAGGCAAATAGACAAAAACAGATGAATTCTATAGAGAAAAAGAATCGCTTGATTTTAAAATACAGCTTTATATCTGAATTTATTTAGAATTCATGAACCATTTGTAGGAATTTAGTTATGCTCACTGTAATCACAGGACACTTAATACATTAAATACCTACCCAGGTATTTGTGTTATAATGAACGGATTAATTTTTCCAGGCCTTAGGAGATGCTCTTGAAAAGTGGTATCATGTGACCGATGTGCCAGCCTTGCTCTCTGGTCACCTTTCCCAGCCGCTTATGCCACTCTGCTCCTTAGATGGCTCTGGCCCCTACAGATGAAGTTTTAAACAATGACACCAGGACCTATCTCTTCTGCATGTATTAACTTTTTGAGAACCGAGTCTTTTTGAATGCACTCCTTCCTAGGCCAGGAGGGATGGGGGTGGGCCTTGGACTTCCAACAGGGCAGGGCACCATGCCCTCTTTCAAGGAAGAAGGGGGAGGGAGGAGGGGTGGGGGGGTAGTGGGAGGGGACCGGGAGAAG
>PVIU01011166.1:0-66119 GCA_004026605.1 Ondatra zibethicus
TGGCCTTGAACTCATACACATCCACCTGCCTCTGCCTCTGGAGTACTAGGATTAAAGGCATGTGCTACCACATTCAGCTCAAAAGGCGCACTTTTGGGGGAGAGGTAGACAGCTTTGAATAGTGTGAGAGTTTCCATGTCTATTTGGAGCCAGAGTGATGTTGCCTTAAATTTACAGCATGAAGTTTAAAAGTTCTGTGTGTTCATCGTGGAACACTGTGACCAAAAACAACACAAATGAAAACAGTCAAAACTGTGAAATGTTTATGGTTATGCTTAGACACTGTTCTAAGAACTTGCATTTATTCATACAATTTAATTTTCAGTCACCAAAAAGACTATTATTACTCTCATTTTACAAAATAAGAAACTGGTATACAAGCTTGAAGGAACTCAACTAACTGCTCATCACTGAGTCAGGTCTAATAGTGAGGAAAGTCAGAGAGGAAAGAAAACAAATACATTAACCTCCCGACTTTAAAACATGGCAGTCGAAAGGGAATAAAGGCAATTACATGACCCCTAAGTTTCAACAGTTTAACTTAGTGAAGAAAGCTGATATAGGGTCTCTACAATTCTAGTGAACTGAGCTCTCCTGAGATAGGAGGCATGGAAAGGACCATAGATAAGCCATGCAGAGTACCACCCACTGATCAGCATTCCTGCACACACTGACCTGGCACCTCTGCACTTACAGGAAGACAAGTTAGTCAGGAACAAAACAACATGATTTGAGAACTGTCAACTGTAACATGAAGGCCTGCTTTTTGGGGTTTCTGTCCTGCCCGGTTCCCGCAGTTGTTATGTCCCAAAGAAAAATCACACAGAGTTCTACATAAGTTATAAACTGATTGGCCCATTAGCTCAGGCTTCTTATTAGCTCTTATAACTTACATTAGCCCATTATTCTAGTATATGTTAGCCACATGGCTCAGTATCTTTTTCAGTGGGGCAGGTCACATCCTGCTTCTTTGGTGTCTGGACAGGACTGGGGAGAGCGCTTCCTTCTTCCCAGAATACTCCTGTTCTCATTGCCCTGCCTCTATTTCCTGTCTGGTTGTCCTGCCTATACTTCCTGCCTGGCTACTGGCCAATCAGCGTTTATTTAAAACATAATAGACAGAATATAGAATTGTTCTACACCAGTCAATGGAGCAGTTTTAATGTCAGTATTTAGAGCAGGTTAGTCTTGAAGAGTCTGTGGAGAACACATACAGCAAGCTGGCTGACACTGTGAACTGCTCCCTAGCAGGGGAAGTCACATGGGCAGCTTACCAGAGAAGGGAAGGGGCAATGTCAATGTATGTGAACCTGAGGGCTTTAACTGGGTTTGTAGCAGATGTGACTAACTTGAGATGACGCAGAGACAGTGACCTCAGAGGGCTTCTCTATGAAGGGATACACTGGTTAAGAAAGCCCAACCACTAGGTTGTTTGGGAAAATGCTGTTTCCCCAAGCTAGCTGAGGTCATGCTGGCTATCAAGCATTGCCTGATTCACCAGCCTTGAGGAATCTGGCTGCTCAGCAGTGTCTGGAAGATGAGGCAGAAGACAGCAGGGTAAGCAGTGGGGGCTTAATTTGCTCAGGGGAGCGAATCGATGAGGGGACAGGCCAGGATTCTGCACTGCGGCCATCACATACTGCTCCTCCTTCAACTAGCCTCTCAAGGAACTGCTCCTTTGTGGTCGGTGCCACTAGCCCATCACTCCGAAATGGTATCTGTAATAGTTTCTATTGATGCAATAAAATCCTATGATCAAGACAGCTTAGTTTTAAAAAGTGTGTAATTGGGCTCATAGTTTCAGAGGGGTTGAGTCCATGATGGCAGAGTGAAGGCATGGCAGAAGGACAGCAGAGAGCTCGCCTCTCAAAGCACAAAGAGGAAGAGAAAGAGTTAACTTGAAATGTGGCCAGTCTTTTAAGACCTTAAAGCCAGTTCCCTGTGATAGACCTCCTCCAACAAGGCCGTATCTCCTAATCTTCCCCAAACAGTTCGACCAACTGGGAGCAATTCAAACATATGAACCTGCTGGGGCCACAGTCGTTCAAATCACATTATCTTAATGATCAATATCATGCAAACTTCTGTATACTACCAGCTGATCAAATCAAGAAATGAATAGAAGAGAACCAGAAAAAATGTACAGGAGAAATGGGGAAAAGGCAGACAACTCTGATTTTGGCCAGGGTCAACCCACCTCTGGGCAGCTGCTGGGGTGAGATGATGAGAGAGGAAGAGGCACGGACGACCGTGAGTCAGACAAGAACTGGACTCAAGTCAAGGCGCCATGCAGAGATATGCTTCCCTATCCCCACAGAGCACAGCACAGGTCAGCCGGCTCTGAGATTACACCAGGAACTCAGCTGCCACCTCCACACCCCTTTGTGCCTCCTCGGCAAGGAATCAAGAGTGGAATTACTTTAGTATGTGATCTCATACCAAGGTCAAGCGCATATATACATCCTTGCTGACTACACAGCATAGACATGGGATCGCTGACTTCAGAATGGTGCCACTCACAATTGACTGGGCCTTCCCATGTCAATCAATCAAGACAACCCCTCCGCCCCCAACTCCATACACACTTACAGGCTATCCTGCTCTAGCTAAACCATCAGGAGACTTTCCCCAGGAGAGTCTATGTCGCGCTAAGGTGGCTGAACAGCACAGCTGTTTCCCATTACTTGCCCACACCGACATTTCTCTGAAGCCAGTCTCTTCCTCCTCTTCGGGCCTCTCACATTCTCCTCGTGACTAAAGTTATTTCTCTCATCTTTATCTCCACCCTCTGGGTTATATTGCTTCATCAACATCCTAGGAATCCCAAAGCCTACTTTTGAGTTTGGCCTTTTCCTTCTTGCAGCATTTTCTATAAGACCACCATCCTACAAATAGGTTAAATGTTCCTAAGGCTGTACGCATGTTCCCATCTATAAGACTACTGTCCTACAAGTAGGTTAAATGTTCCTAAGGCTGTACGCATGTTCCCATTTATAAGACTACTGTCCTACAAATAGGTTAAATGTTCCTAAGGCTGTACGCATGTTCCCATCTATAAGACTACTGTCCTACAAATAGGTTAAATGTTCCTAAGGCTGTACGCATGTTCCCATCTCTTGCACACACATAAAAAAACAAATCTTAAAAAAAGGAGGAGTGAGGAAGTGGTGGTGGCAGTGGATGGAATAAGGCCAACCTCGATGGCTGAGAGCTGTATGGAAAAACACATCCGTTTTCTAGTGTGTCACCCCACTGAGTCTTGTGTCCCTAAGAGAAATCTGAAGTCATATCTTAAACACACACCAGGCTGCTTTCTTCCTTTCCCTGTAATTTGTAACATTCATCTTTGTATTGTAGGAAACTGGCTGCTGCAGAGTAACAACAAATATTACCTCTGAAAGCAAACAATTGCATGGTACGAGGCTTTTATAAACAGTGCCAGCCTCATTTTACAAAGCCCATAGCTGTGTGTATTAGCTAAATAAGGATCTTGGAAGTGAATTTCTGTAGACAGGCTAGCAAAGATGTTTATTTACTAGTGAATAACTTTATGTAAGAATTTATATAAACAATTTATATACAATACTGATTTTTTATTGCCTCTAGGGAAGAATAGAATGCCAGCATGTATTTGTTTGACAAATAAATTAACTGGAAAAATACAGAATATTTATATTTGCAAAGAGGCCATAAATACTATAATTGAAAGTGACAATAATGCATTAAGAACAACCCTCAGTTCGAAGGTAACTTTTTTGAGGTGTCAATTGGTAGTTCCCCTAAGTTCTTAAAGGAAACTATGTTTTGTTCCCTAAATTTTGATTTAGGTTAGGGCAAATTTGTGATTAATAGTTTAGTTATTAGAGATTTACAGGCATTTTAAACATTAACTGAAGCATTGGGTTAAGAGTCTCAAAATCTGTAGACTTAGAAGGTGTGGGACCAACAGATCCCACAGGGGTGCCACACATCACTCACTACATGTACTTTAAAATAAAGCACTGGAACGAAAACCTGAGACACAAGACTGACCAACAGACTTTGCTTCCAGGAGAGACCTGTCTTTTTATTCTGACAGTATTAGAAGAATGGGTGATTTTTCAGAGGCCTGGAGGTCAATGTTTGTTATTTTCTTTTTCATACCTCTCTTTTGGTTAGCATTACTTTCTGACATATGGATTAAAGAACAAAGAAATTGACCTCTTGTTTGTAATAAATGGTAAGTATATCAGAACAATAAAGAGGGAGCACTCGCTATCACACTAATAAGCCCCAAGGTTGCAATAAGGATATACATGCTAATGGTCTCACAATTACAATGACAGATGGCTTTACTTTCTTGGCTGCAGCAAGACTCTCTTTCTAGGCATGCACTTAAAAGCTATACCGTTACTTTATAGGCATATGATAGAGTAGCTCTGCTCTGACTAGAAGCAATTATATTTCCTTCTAACCACGGAAGTCATCTTATGATAGAGCACCTCAGGAACTCAAGGTGCACATTCGTGTCTCCTCAGTGCTCTCCCCAGTGTCTGCACCCTCTGCTCCTTTCCTGCCTTTGATTGGCACTCAGGAATTCACCATGTCTATCTTCAAGATCCATGGGGTGGGGGTAGGGAGAGAGAGAAAGAGAGAGGGGGGGAGAGAAAATCGACTCCCCTGGGACGCTCACTGTTGAGTTAATCTCTGCACCTGGAAAGGTCTCTTCCCAGCTGCCATGCCCATTGGTGCCTCCACAGGCATCTATGAGGCCCTGGGACTCTGGGACAATGAGAAGGCATGGCACATGGGACATGGTAACTCAAAGGCTGCTGAGCACATCACTAGAACGTTGCACCTGCTCTGGCTAGCCAGAATACAAATGCCATGGAGAAGAGAGGCACAATGGGTGGGGCTGAAAATAAGTCCAAACTTGGTGCATGGCCATCCTGGGGGTGTCCACGGCTGTCTGCAAAGGTGATGCCACAGAAAAGGGGGTGCATCTGTACTGTCACACTGATGACTTAGCAGGCAACTCCAAAGTCATCCTGCCAGTCTGGCTTCCAAAATGTTCAACAGTGGTTCTCATGCTGGCAACACTTGGCCATGCAAATATTCACGATCCTCCCCCGGGCATATTCAGCTTGCAGGAAACCATTAGCATTGGAGCAGGTGTTTATCGTAACCTGAAGAATGTCACCAAGGAAAATGGGGAAGATGTCACCCATGCGAGTGACATGATGAAGGTGGGTGTCACCCTAACTGGAACATCCTGGGGAACAAAGAATCCCTGCGGCTGCTGAAGACTGCAAAGGGCCCAGCCAGCTACACTGACCCAGTTGTCATTGGCATGGATGCGGGATGCCTCAGAGTCCTCAGAGATGGCAAATTATGACTTGGACTTCAAGATTCTTGATGATGCCAACAGGTTCATCATGCTGGCCTGTCTGGTTGACCTGTATAAATTATCATATGGAAGTATACGGCGGTGTCCATTGAAGGCCCCTTTGAGCAGGATGACTGGGAAGACAGGCAGAAGTCCACAGCTAGTGCAGCCATCCAGGTGCTTGAGGATGCTCTCCACCATGGCGATCAACCCTAAGCAGACTGCCAAGGGTATAGGTGACAAGTTCATTTTGCCCCTGCTCAGAGTGAACAAGACTGGCTCTCATCCAGTCTTTGCAGGTGTGCAAGGTGGCTCAACATAAAGGTTGGGGCGTCATGGTGTTCCATCGCTCTGGGGAGAGACCGAGGATGCCTTCATTGCCGGCCTGGCGGCGAGCACGTCAAGCACTGGACATACTGGCGTGTGCCAGGCCAACAAAATCAAATTTTCAAAATTGAGGCTTGCCATGAAGGATAAGTTTGCCAGCAGGTCCTTGAGAAATCCTCTGGCCAAGTAAATCAGGGGCTGGCAACCTCGGGAACCCTCAGTCACCACTGGCTGCTTAGACCCTGTCCCTGATGTCACAGGGTAGGCTTAAGGCCTGCCTGTGCTTGTTAAACTTCTCTAGTTTACCCCCATCCCCCACATGTCAACCACTTCTTCCTCAGGAGATGGAAGCCATGCCTGAGTGGAGCCCTACTGGAAATCCCAGCTCTATAATCATGTGATTAGCCCAACTCATTGTTTCTGTCACCTCACTTCCCAGCTAGTGTCTGGAGTTCCTGACCTCCAGGATGATGTTCTGGGTGGCCACAGGCAGGACTCCCAAAGGTTCTATGTGTAAAATAAAAGCCTACTGACCCATTAAAAAAATCATCTCATGAAAGAGGTTAAGAACAGAGGACACAAGAACACATCTAATATTGATGACTGGATATTTCTTTATTTAAACAGTGTCTTTCTACACAGCCCTGGTTGTCCTGGATCTCACTTTATAGACCAGAGTGGCCTCAAGCTCACAGAGATCCACCTGCCTCAGTCTCCTGAGTGCTGGGATTAAAGGTGTGTGCCACTATGTCCAACTCCAAATTTTAAATACTCCCAGTTTCCTTACCATTTATTATTTCTGTTTTATACTGCTAACGCCTGGCTGGGGATTGAGCCAGGGCTTCATGCTAAGCCGCCATGTGCCACTGAGCCACACCCGAGCCTCACACATTTCACTTTGCACTTCAGTTTGAAGCAGGAACACCATTTTCAAGCATGCTGGCTGCTCTAAGTACATTTGCTCCCTTCGCGTGAAGACAGTTTTGGTTAGGGATGCTGCTGGTCTAAGTCTGTTTTGTGACAGAGCTTTCCCGCCTCGCTAATAGTTTCTGAGGAAGACTCAAGGGCAATGCCTCCTCACTTATCTGCTTTGTAGATTCTGTCCACAGTTCCAGCACAAGCTTGCTAAAGTAATCGAGGTTCTGGTGCTGCTCTAGGAAGGCACTTTCATGGGTCAGTGGGATGGCTCTGCAGGGAAAGGTGCTTGCTGTCAAGTATGGAGACCTCGGTTCGATCCCCATACCCTATGTAAAGGTCCAAGGAGAGAACTGACTGGAGTTGTCCTCTGACTTCCCTGCCAGGTGCACCTTCACTCACTCATCACACATATACACAAATAATAAATAAAAATATGCTTTAAATCATTTTACACACAAATAGTTCAAATACTCTGACAGTTACACACACACTCACACTCACGCACTCACAAGCACACACACGCTCAGACACACACTCACGCACACGCACGCATGCACACTCACTTGCATGCACACACATGCACACGCTCACACATGCATGCACACACTCACACTCACGCACTCACAAGCACACACACACACACACTCAGACACACACTCACACACGCACACTCACTCGCATGCACACACACGCACACTCACACATGCATGCACACACTCACAAGCTCACACACACACGCACACCTTCTAGCTCTGGACCTAGACATGCTGTAATAAAGCAGGAAGTGGCATTTCGGTAAGGCCACTTCCGGCTGCCTTCCAGCTCTCAGTGGGCAGATGAACTGTAGTATCTTTGGAGCAGAAGAGAGAAACAGTATAATCATAAAAAATATTAATCTGGGGCTAGAGATGCCTCAGTGCAAAGAACACTGGCTGCTCTTGAGAGAACCCAAATTCAGTTCCTGGCACCCGTAAAATGGCTCACAACCATCTATAACTACAATTCCAGGGCTCTGGGGAATCTTCCTCTGGCCTCTGTGGGTACCAGACACATGTGGTACACATACATACAAGCAGGGATACATTCATATACATAAAATAAAAATAAATCTTTATAAAGAACCATCATTCTGGTTACTTTTAAAAAGTTTTATTCATATATTTTTCATATATTCATATGGATGAAGTATAATTTTGTATGTCTTTCTCTTATTTGTAGAGTTGAGTGCAGATGTTGTTAATATATCTACATTAATATAATTCCCAGTGTCTCTACCTGATGGTGCAAAAAGTCTACATTTCCAATCTCCACAACAGCTGTTCTGAGGCGTGAGAAACTTAGATTCTCTTTTTCCTGGTCTTGCCCCTACCACCTTCAAGGCTGTCCCTGCTTGTCCTGTGCTGGCTGTACGGTTCTTCAAGGCTGTCTACACCTATGGGGTTTTCTAATAGCAGTGTTCCAGAATGTGTGTGCTGAAAGCAGGAAATGCTTCCTACTTGAAACCATTTATTTAAGAAAAACTAAGCAGGGAATGATGGTGCAAATCTTCAACTCCAGTACTCGGGAGGCAGAGGCAGGCGGGTCTCTGTGAGTTCAAGGCCAGCCTGGTCTACAGAGCGAGTTCCATGACAGCCAGGGCTTCACAGAGAAAACCTGTCTCAAAAAATCAGAAAAGAAGAAAAAATCCAAATACAGTGAACAGACTCATTAATTGTAACACTTTTCCAAATCTATTCTACAAAACTTGAACAATTTATTTTTCCCCTGAAACTATCTATGTCACTAAAATTATAAAGGCTATTTTTGGGCACAGATTACACAATTACTGATCATGCCAAGTTCAGAGGTGTTAAAAGTGACAATCAAAAAGGCTAGATAGTTGGTCTTCCAAAGGAAGAAACCAATGCCACATCTCAGACTGAGGTTGAGCAGGAAGTCCATCTGACTCCTCCCCTTGACTGTCTCAGGGTAACAGAGTCTCGTCCGCACTGTCACAGTCTCAGAGTTTGCCATTTCAATACTCTGGTCTTGATTTTCTCTCTCTCTGAACTCTTGAGTTGACTACAATCCTGCCTTTGACCAAGAAAGTTGTCTTCATTTGTGTTGGCCCGGGGCCCATGCTCACATACTGTACCACCTCTGAGCTGGTCTCTCTGGGTCTCTTTTCACATGGAACTTTCATGGTCAGATCTCCCTCAGCATCTCATATACTGATTCTTCTATTTAAACTTCGACCAACCTCTCAGTACACACTGCTCTAGATGCGGTAACCCGCTGAATTCAGCCTTCCTACCTGCAGGAGATTACTGTGTTTAGGATACAGGGTGGAACAGTGGGCCTTTTCAAGGCCTCGGAGGCCACCATTTCAACAGCCCACTGGTTTCTATCACCTATGAAAACACTCTGTCCTCTGTGGTAATCTCTCCCCTGCCTATCCCAGATCACAGCACTCAACATTTCTGAACTGCTCTGACATTACTCTTACATGTCTGTATGTGCTCATCTGTTTCTTCCTATATAGACTGAACATTATTTGAGAGTAGGGCATGTCAATTCCTTTAGAACAGTTGTCTCAACCTTCCTAATGCTGCAGTCTTTTAGTACAGTTCCTCATGTGTCAGAACACAGTCAAAAAGAATGACGTATGGTGGACAATGCCTTGGGGAGCTGTGAGAGGCTCCAGGAAAATAAGGCAGAGGGAGCATCTTGTTCCCCAGATTGTTCTTGGATATGATTTCATGCCTCCTTTGACAAATATTTGCATTTAACTTTTAAGACATGCTCATTCTTGTTAGACATCAGAACACAGCTATAGAACCCAGTCTGGTCAGTGTACCCTGAATCTGGATATGGCCTTCTGCCTTGCTTTCCTGCTTTCCCAGATCTAACCTATAGTATGTACCAGGCAATTGGGTTTAAATTGGTCTGTCCTGGGAAAGGGCTGTTAATATTGAGTATGTGCTTACTAACGTTTATTTACACGTTTTATTTTTCTGAACCAAACAACCTTCCTTGGATCACTGCTTCTTTGCTTCATCCATGTATAACAGAACACTAAAACTGAAGTAGGGTTGTCGACATCATTAGACCAGTTCACCCCATTCTTTCAGGTCCTCAGATCCCAGATCTCACAGACAGATCTGTGAAAGTCCACACCCATGCTGTGGTGACCCTCCCAACCACAGAATTATTGTCACTTCTACTTCATAATTGTAATTTTACTACTGCCATGAATCACAATGTAAGTACCTGATACGCAGGATAGCTGATATGAATCCTGTATGAATGGGTTGTTTGACCTCTAGAGGGAACCGGTCACAACCCACAGGTCGAGAACTACTGCTTTCGAATATCCAGGGTACCAACCCTATACACATCTAGTAGGGTGTGTGTGTGTGTGTGTGTGTGTGTGTGTGTGTGTGTGTGTATGTGTGTGTGTGTGTGCGTGTGCGCATGTGTGTAGGCTTATTGGGTGAATAAATGGTATTCTTTTTAGGACATCTGAATATATTTACTGGTTAAAAATGTACTTTGTATTTAAATCTTAACTTAATGCAGGCATCTGGGATGTCCAGTCTTAGGGCGTGTGGATATGACAGACAGTGGGTTTTGATTCTAGTTAGTTACCGATCCCCCATTAAGCTTCAAACACTTGCTAGCACGAACTTATTTGTAAGTGCTTAAAGGTGAGCACAGCCCAGGCAGGAGACTCCTGGAGGTGAGCACAGCCCAGGCAGGAGACTCCCAGAGGTGAGCACAGTCCAGGCAGGAGACTCCCGGAGGTGAGCACAGCCCAGGCAGGAGACTCCCGGAGGTGAGCACAGCCCAGGCAGGAGACTCCCGGAGGTGAGCACAGCCCAGGCAGGAGACTCCCGGAGGTGAGCACAGCCCAGGCAGGAGACTCCCGGAGGTGAGCACAGCCCAGGCAGGTGACTCCTGGAGGTGGCTTGGTGGAGAGAAGTCACAATTCTGTTCCCTTTGTTTTCAAACCTGATTTCAACGCAATCAATCTATTAGCAAAGCAAAGAAGCAGTTACTGAACTCTGCAGCTTATGCACATGGGTGTGTGTTAGCTGCAAGGGGAGACTGGAAACAGAACACACTCTCCTCAGGTCCTGGTCTGAATATCTTCTCTCAAGACCTTGCTGATGCCTCAGATGGACTCGGGGTCTGCTCTAGTTCTCGCTATGCTGCTATCCACGGGGCAGTGGTTGGCACACCTGTCTCCCACGGTGCTAAATTCCACGAGGACCAGGGTTGCACTTGGTCGTTATTTCTGAACAGGCACTCTTTACTTTTTAATATTGTGAAATATTGTGATTAGAATCATTTTATAGGTTTAAACAGATCCAGAAATAAATTTTAGGGGACAAAAGACCTTTCCAAGAAAGCACAGGGCAAGTAAGAGAATCATTCTACAGTAAATGACAATAACATATTATCAGATGGCAAAGAGCAAAGACTTTCAGCTCTACTCAACTCAATTATATTAAGTTCTGTTTCTTTTATTAACAAGAAGAATGCTATGGGTTTAAACAATACTCTAGAAAGGAGCCTCAAACAGATTATTTTTTATATCTCAGAAATGACGTTGTGATCAGCAGGGTCTAAGCATGGAAGCCGACAACGAACTGAACGATGTGGGACTCCAAGTCCTTTCTAACAGCGCCTTCACTGTGAGGAGACGGAGCAGACACAGGACGCAGACACAGTACTCTGAGGGCCTCAGTACTTCGAAGGACTGAAATCACATCACATCCAGGGTCTCATGCAGAGTTTCCACGAATGTGGGTGCTGTGTCAGCCAGTTAGACCCCTGGGGCTGTCAGATCCTTTGCTTATGCCCACAGGCAGTTCTCACTGTTCCGGTCAAGCTCATATGCAACTCAAGCTGGATATAATATTAAACACAGGGCTGGCTTGGCAGTCATAAACTGAAGCGTTATGGGGAAGTATTATTCATGACTGAAGCGACTGTAAACAATGGGATCTGAAACCATATTGGGCTGTTGCTAGGCTCCCTTGGGCTCATCCTGTGGGTGGCTTTCTCTCCATGCTGAAAGACATCCCAGCTTGGGAGCCGTGGACTGGGCCTGACTGCAAATCTTAGCCTGATTTCTGCTGTGATAACAAGAAACTTGAGACTGGGCAATATATGAAGAAAATGAGTTTGTTTCGCCTCAGATCTGGAAGCCAGGGGTTTGAGAGGCTGTGTCAGGTGACAGCCTTATTCCTGATGGGGTTTCTTTGCAAAGTCTCAAGTATTCCCCAGGAAGGCAGAATATTGGATCATCAGGTAGGACAAGTCCCATTGAACTATTTCTCCATCCTAACTGCCCCAACAGTTCAGACACGACAGCTGGACTGGCCTTCTGCCCTCAAGAAACCTCATCTTAGGAATTACATTTCAGCATGAGTTTTGGTGAAGATATTCAAACCAAATAAGTGAAGCTGGCACAAAACATAGCCACATCTGGATTGCTGAGTGTTTTTACCAATGGGAAGAGGCACAAAAGAATGGTTCATCCAAGCTATGAATAACATAAAGCTGGATGACAGTCACCGTAGGGCTGGAGAGTTATGAAGACAACACAGCCCAGCACCCACTGCCTAGAATGAGACCCTGAACATGACAGTCCCTTAGAATCCTCCTTGCACCTCTTCCCTGTCACCACCAACCCTAAAGGTGGCCAGCATTCTGCTTCCTGCTTCTATCCATTAGTCTTCCTGTTCCTTGACTTATATATGACATGAATCAATAATCTCATGGCTTCTTTCTTTGAATGTCATACTTGTGAGGTTCATGAGTTGCAAATTCTTCTACATTTTAATTTCACCATTATGTACTATTTATTATATACATATAGCAGAGTTTGCTTTTCTATTCTACTACATATGGGTCTCTCCCTCTAGTAATTTTTTGTTCAAATAAAACTAAGTACTAGTTGTGCAACGTACAAAGGTGGAGATGAGGACAAAGCTCACACACCCGCTCTAAGTTTAGCTTAGAAAATGAGCTTGTGTATTAAGCTTTTATGATGTGATTTCAAACTCTGAAGTTATAAAAATTAAGTATAGAAAATTAAGCATGTTTATATTGCCGGGGATAATATCCACAGGAAGAAACACTTCCTTCCTGGATTCTTATCTTGTTCTGCAAAGTTTTGCCTGCACATGGAGGGGTTATCTAAACCAACGCTGAGAGATGCCAATATTTGTTTATCATTTGTGTCGCAGATGGTCTGCTTATAGCATTGCCTAGATACTTTAAAGAAACTAAGAACATCCAATTTCTAACAAGATGGAAGTAAAGAAACAAACTTCTTTGAGATTGATTAATTTCTTGTTGAGACAGCCAAGTAAGATGCCAGCATCTACAACAATTTTAGGCACTTGAAGATGAACTGTGCTACCATCTGAGGTTTTAAAGTGAAGCGTATTATTTTCTGTGTAGTCTTCTGAATGCCACTATAGCAGCTGTCTCTGCAGAATGGAAAGCTCATGTCTTCAAAGTGTATCTAATTCTGTGAGAAAAAGAGCAGAGCGGAGACAAGACAAGGCAAGAGGAGTCGCAGAATGCACGCTTACTGAATTATATTATTACGAGATACAAAAAGCAAGCAGAGCAAAAACAGATCCAGAAATGTTCTGATTTGACAAGAAGGAGGAATATTCCTTTGTTCCATCAACCCTACCATCTGCAGGATGGGTAGGTTTTGCGTTCACTGGGCTGGAGGAGGGGAGGGAGAAAATGCAGTGGATCATGTATTTGTGTAAAGTCGTCAGGAGACATTGATGAGAACCCTGAAGATGAGGACTGAGGAATGTATCCGGATGGGATGTGTGTCAGGAAAGCACAGGATTCTAGATGTCAGACAGGAACAGCACAGTGAGGGTGGGAAGACCTCACAGGCCCTGTGCCCTGTGGGCAGGAAGTCATCTGTGGATAAGACACAGCAGTCCTACAGACTGTGGATATGGCTCTTTTTTCATGTTTACGCGTATGTGTGACACTCACACATGAGTAGATGTCATTGAGATCATTTTCACAGCCTATTACCTAGTCTTAATCACCCCTGCTGAATCACGTCTTCCTGTCTAGTCCACCTCTTATCCTGGTGTTTCTTTTGTACAGGCAGTCAGGACTGCTGGGTGGACGTGACTGTGATGCCATGTCATATGAACTGTCTGTTTTTGTTATGAAAATACCACGTCCAAGCTGGGTGTGGTGGAGCACACCTGTGATCCCAGCATTCTAGAGACAGGGATACAGGATGAGGAGGAGGTCAAGGGCATCCTCAGCTACACAATGAGTCTGAGGCTAGCTTGGGCTACATAAATCAGACTACAACCAACTAAAAACAATCTGCTAAGTTGGAAAATGTTGTGCTGCCTAAGTTTTACAAGTTTGGAGGCTGTAATGAGGTGCTGAGGCAGCACAGCTTTGTACAAGGCATTTCTTAGCAAGAATAATGCAATTATAATACACTTTCTTTCCTCCTTGTTGGAATGGCTCACACATTTTTGATGAGCAATGTTGCAACTGCTCAGTTTAATACCTGAGAGAGTAACCTACTGATTCCTGTTCTAGGATTTTTATCCTGTTTATATTTTGTACACCCTCCCCCCTGCAGAGATACTCAGTGAACATTGCTTTTGATGAAAAGCAAAATCAGGAGACTGCTGAGGTGACAAAGCACATATCGACAAAGTATTATGCAAGCATGATACTGATCCACATGCATGGAACAGACTTCTAGACACGCAGTAAGAAAACACAGAAAACAGAATGGGCAATGGGGCAATGAGCATTAACAACACTGTATGGCTCTTGGTCTGTGTGGATGCCAGTGCATACTTTGCTTTTTAAAAACTATCTTAAAAATGTAATATTTTGGTTTTCAAACTAAATTGCTAAAGTAGGAAAGTTTCAAGGAAGAAAGGAAGTAAGAAAATGAATGGAAATGAAAATACCATGTAATGAACATAC
Source organism: Ondatra zibethicus (assembly GCA_004026605.1). Taxonomy (NCBI): domain Eukaryota; kingdom Metazoa; phylum Chordata; class Mammalia; order Rodentia; family Cricetidae; genus Ondatra; species Ondatra zibethicus. The sequence continues at coordinate 14,600 of PVIU01011166.1, forward strand.
TGCGCTCTGCACTTTTTCCTTGACACACTGCTGTTTTACACAACACAGGACAGAGTCAAAGGTAAGTTAGGTACATGGCAACCATTGTACATACACAAGTCTATAATTTAGTAAATACCAAAACAAAACAAAATATCCTTATTTAACTCTTACTTCTTACCCAGAACAGAAGCCAAACATGTGTGTCCCATTTGCCTCAGAAAAGGGTGCTGGGGTGATCTGTCTAGCACTGTGACCTGGAGGGTCTCCTGGCTCAGATGGATAGGGGGTGACAAGCCGGGGGATTCAGGAGGTGGAAGGTCCCTGGCCTGGGACTTACTAGCTATGGGATCCTAACTGTAATCGCTTCCTAGCTGTAAGATTGTTTCCTGTGATGTCTGTTTTTGAAACAGAAAGCCCGAGAAAGGTCATGCAGTCCACCCCTGCAGAGACCAACTTGAACAGCAGGGCATTACTTAAAAGTAAATTACTAAAGACTGATTTGGAAACCTGTAGGAATTATCTGCCTAGTCCAGTTGTTTTCAAAATTTATTAGCAGTAAGCTATTTCTTTTACTAAGATATTTTACGTAATGCTGTATAAGGCTGCCAGCAACAGTACTTCACATGAAAAATATCTTTCTAATCTCCAAGAACTGAGAACATGAAAGGGAGAAAATGTTACTTTATTAGTTTTTCCAATAATTGATGTTTTCCTTTGGGAAATTCATTCTGGAAATGTACAGATGAAAAAAATCAGTTTGGGTCGACAACAGCACATGTCTATGGGTCAGATTACTGGGTCTAGGAACGCCCAAATCCCTATCTACTGACTCTCAAGCACACGTCTCCAACCTGAACTTCCAGCCTGTCAGCTCTGGAAGCTTTCCAGCCTGGCACTCTGAGTGCGTCCCAGAGGGTACCAATGAGTTCCTCAGAGGCAATTTTATTACTGAGATCAGAGCCCAGAGTCCTCACAAATGTCTTGAGTCAGTTGCTAATAGACAGGAATGACAACAGAACACAATGGTTGCCAGCCAGGCATGATACTGCTCATCCAGGGAACATTTGGCAACATTTCTCTTTGTCCCAAGGAGGCAAAAAGAAATTAATATTGGCATATTGTGGGCAGGATCCAGGGATGCCATTATATATACTATATCACAAGGGACACTTCCACAGCACATAGTTATGCTCAAATGTCTTTGTGCCCAAGTTGAGAAAGGCCTATTCTATCATCCTGTTGGATGCAAACTCTACCCTCGAAGGGCCCCTCTTGCCCGTTTTGGTATGCTCAGCGTCTGGATGGCTACACGCTGTGCACTTCTGGGATAAAGGTAGGAAAGAACTCAAACAGAACCACTCTTGTTCTGAGTCTCACAGCTTAGCCTTGCTGCTCTTCTGGCCTCGGCCGTGGCACCAGCTTGAGCCTAAACGCCTTCCTTGCCTGCATGCTCCTGGGCTGCACCTCACTCATTTATAAAGAATAAAGGCCTGAGAGTAGGGGCTTCAGGAATGTCTTTATAAATTAGCCTTAAAATGGGGATTTTAAAACACAAACAACCTCAGAAAATTGGGCCGGTCTCTGCTAACATACTGAGACTATAATAAAAATGTACCCAAAGTCCTGGATTCATGCCATTCACCACCATCCCCCCCCGACCCTGTTTCTCCTTATTTCTTATGAGGCAAAGACCGTATAATATCTGCACGTGGCCAGCTTATCACCTGTAAGCATTACAGCTCCTGCAGAAAGGGATCCTGGCAAAGAGTACCTCAGATTCACTCCAAATGCAGCTGCTTACAGCCCTGCTCTGGGCAAAGGTTTCCCCAATGTAGCAACTCTGCCCCACGCAGGGGAGGGTTTCCCCAGCAAAGTCTTGATCAGGGCCAGGGGCCTTTCTCACAAGGTTGAGGAAACACCAAATTTGAAGCTTCTTCAACCTAGTTAAAGCGAAAGAGTTTCTCTTTGTAAGACCAGCCCAGTCAGTGTTAGTCTGTGACTCAGGGACTTTCATAAAAGAATGTTTCCTGGGACTGACGAGTATGACTTACTAGCTTTTGTGTGTGGGACACTAAAGACATCAATGTAAAAAGTTAGTCTAGTCATGGGGAGGGTGTTCCTTTTGGAAAGCGACTTTTCTTTTTTTTATATTTATTTATTTGTTATGTATACAATATTCTGTCTGTGTGTATGCCTGCAGGCCAGAAGAGGGCACCAGACCCCATTACAGATGATTGTGAGCCACCATGTGGTTGCTGGGAATTGAACTCAGGACCTCTGGAAAAGCAGGCAATGCTCTTAACCTCTGAGCCATCTCTCCAGCCCCCGAAAGCCACCTTTCTGAGAGGCAACTGGCCACCTTTTCCTAGTCTCAGAGGCAGAGAAGCCTCTTACTCTGCACCCACCTGAATGTGTCCCCGTCTCCTGGTTGAAGAACTGCCCGTGGAGGAGGGCCTTAGCCCAATTATGCTGGCGGTAATAACAATCAATGCCAGCTCACAGGGCTCAGACGGGCTGAAAAGATGACATTGGCTTGGGCAATAAGCATCTTATTGGAGGCTAAACTCCCCCAAACTATAGGCTGCGGCATACTATAGAAAGCTAGAAACACATGCGGTCCCTCCAAGATACACAAACGCCAATTTTCTCTCAGTCAAGTGGCTGATGTCCTGTTATCTTACAGGTATATTTAATTTGGTATTCTTTGATCTTTTTTTGTAGGAAGGTATATTACAAACACAGTTACTATGTGCACAGTTTAAAAAAGCATGAAGACAGAAATATTAATTAATTATATTTGAAACAGGCTCTATAGATAGTCCAGGTTGGCATCAAACTCACGGTCCTCCCGCCTCTTCCCTCTGAGAACGAGATGGCAGGCACACACCAAGGACCTATCTTGTTCTATTTTTGATGATCACATCAATTTAAACATTTCACACGTTAAAGGCCAGCATGACATTTCCTGGGGTTTGTCAAAAAAGGAGCCTAGGTGGGGTATAACTACAGCAAAACCAAACAATACCCTGTCCCAAATCCTAGAGAGAAGCATAGTTCTAAGCACTACTGACTCACAAAATGTAAGCAATGCTTCCTGCCCCCTCCCTCCAGTTGTGATACTGAGAATGCAAGGTGGTTTGGACATTAATCAAATCAAATACGAAAACAGCCTGTGAAATAGGAAATAGTTTTCAGAAATCAGTACCTAAGCATTCAACATAATTTAATGTCACAGTCTTTGCAATTAGAGTCCCTCATCTTTTTCTTTTTGGCTAGGCTCTCTCTATGTAGCCCTGGCTGTCTTGGGACTCACGATGTCAACCAGGCTGACCTTGAGTTCACAAGATCCATCTGCTTCTGCCTCCTGAGTGCCGGGATAAAGGTGTGCGCCACCAACTGCCTGGCTCCCATGCCTTTTCAGAAAAAAATCTTTTTAATTTTATGTATGTGTGCCAGGCAAAGGCCAGAAGAGGATGCTGGCTCTCCCGGAGCCTGAGTTTCAGGCAGCTGTGCACTGTAAGATGTGGGTGCTGGGAATGCTGGAGGAGCAGCAGGCCCTCTTGACCACTGAGGCTTCTCTCCAGCATCCTTCTTCCCACGATTCTGGAAAGAAAAGCTCTTGGAAAATTCCAGAACAGGCACCCAAACTCTCTTTTAAGTAGTCTTTCCTCCCTGGGTCAGCTTTTGACTTGCCATCTCTGAATAGTGTGATGTAATTAGCTGACCCAGAACATGGAATTTAAGAAGCGGGCCTCAAGTCATGCAACAGTGGCATGCGCCTTTAATACTGCAGAGGCAGGTGGATCTTTGTGAATTTGAAGCCAGCCTGGTCCACAAAGTGAGTTTCAGGGCAGCCAGAGATGCTATATAGAGAAACCTTGACTTGAAAAAACAAAAATAAAACAAAAATACAAAAAGAAGCAGTCCTTCACCAAGGATGTAATGAATTTGTATATGCCCCCTCTCCCCCCTGGAAATGGAAAACTCAGTTTGGAATTGTGCTGGGTTCCAGCTGAACTACCATTTCCTGCAGCCCTTAACCTTCAAAGGCCTTAGTTTTCTTATCTACAAAGTGGGAAATAATCCACATTTTCTTTCCAGAAGACTTGTATGATTTCCCAGACAGAAATCCTGTCTTTATGGAGTTTTGGTGAGAACTGCAGGAAGGGAAACACAACAGACAAAGACATACATAATGCATGAGCAAGAAATGTAAAAGCCAAAAGTCACGTCTGAAGGCCATGGTAAGAAGGTTTCAGGGAACTCAGGGACACTGGAATTTATCACACAGGAAAGCCTCTTTGAGGTGGCATTTGAATAGAAGTGGAGGGGGAGTGGCGTGAGGCAGACACATTTCTGGGAGAATTCAAAAGCCAGAAGAAGGAAGAACAAACACAAGGGTCCACAGAAGCAGCAGGTGTGAGTGCCTGACTGGGGCGAGGGTGGTGACTGCACCGGAGATTCTGGTGCTCATTCAACGAGCTGGAAGCCCCTGGAGGGTTTGAAGAAGAGATCAGCTACACAGAGACCTCCACCATTACATGGAGCTGGGTATGGTCAGGCTTTGCAGAGGCAGAGACCAGACAAGAGGGGGAGGGGCACAGCCAATGGGGTGGGGACCACACTGTCACGAGAAGGAGGTGATGAGGACTGAGTCAGGACTGGCCTGGGATGGTGTGTATGAGAGGATTCAGGATGGCTTCAAGGTTTTAGTCTGAGCCAATAGGAAAGAGGTAAGGCCACTGAACAGAAGGGAAGGCGGGTGATGTGGTCTGCTGGGATGCAGTGATGGAAGGGAAGATGGGTGATGTGGTCTGCTGGGATGCAGTGATGGAGGGGAAGGCGGGTGATGTGGTCTGCTGGGATGCAGTGATGGAGGGGAAGATGGGTGATGTGGTCTGCTGGGATGCAGTGATGGAGGGGAAGGCGGGTGATGTGGTCTGCTGGGATGCAGTGAGGGCTTCTGGTCAATAGCTTGAGATGACTGTCTACATTCAAAGAGAGATTACAAGTAGGTAATTCAATACATAGAAGAGACTGGATCCTGGCCAAACTTCAAAAAAATATGTAAACTCATGTGACTTCATGGCAACCGTCTGTTCTCTATGCAAGGCTGGCGTTCAGTAGTAGGCAGCTGGCTTTACAGCAGTTCTTTGTGAAAATTACAGGAGGCATATACACCTTTTTTTGTGTGTGCAGTAGTGGCAACAGCAGTAACGACAGGTACAGCACAATCGCCTAGGCAGGAGGTGGTTACACAGCTCCTTTCTGAGCTTTAGTTAGAATCCTCTAGGCTTCCAAATGCTGGGTGTTAGTAATTTCTTACTAACCGGTCACCATCCTTTTTCCCAGGGAGTCTTCTTCACCCAGCCCTTTAAAGCAAAACCTAACAAGGATCATATATACATATATATGTATTCCCCAGGGACTTAAATGATCTCTTTTGTTGTTCTAGCATAGTTAACGTCTTTTCAGTTCATATTCCATTATTAGACAACTTGTTTAGATCTGAACAAGGAAACCACTGTCCTGCCTCTCCAAATAAGACACAATCCAGATTAACTCAGATGTAGTTTAAGATGTACTTGGTAACTTTAATAAAAAGAACTGCATTTAAGAAGCTTTGTAATATTATTCTTTAAAAACTTTCATTGCACCCTAATATTTATTTATTTAGTGCATCTCTGTGTGTGTGAGTGCACACATGCATACATGCGTGCATGTCTGTACCAGTGCATATGTGGAGACAAAAAAATAATTTGCAGGCATTGTTTCTTTCCTACTGTGTGGGTCCCAGGGATCACATTCAGGTTGCCACACTTGGTGGCAAGCGCCTTTACCTACTAGGTCATTTCACTGATACCTTGGTATTATTCTTAATTTTGCATATACAAATACTGTGTATATATGTAATTTTAATATTGTTTAAAAATGCCCTAGGTACACACTTTACCATTGCTTTTTGGAGAACGCCCACTGGTATATACTGTTGCCTATAAAGATAGTTACTAGTAATGGGTGTGAATATTGACACAGCATGCCTGCTGTGTGGACAGGCTGCCTGAACAAGTAAAAATAACAAACAGACTTAATTGCCAAGGATCCGAAAGCTCACTCCTATTGTCTATTGTATAAGAGTCTCAGCTCCCCGGGAAAGCAGAGGAAGCTATGTGTTTCTATTCTACAGAGAAACAGCTGACCAGTTACTTAGCCTCACCCTTTAATTAAGATGTGTGTTATTAAAGTCTCTGGAACACAAGGCATCAGATAGAATGCCACAATACTTTCAAAGTGTTTTCTGTTTTTGTTTTCTTTTAAAGAAATAGTACAGGTACAAGAATTTAACACAGTCTGTTACTACATCTCCTGGTGGTTTTATGTGGAGTGGGACCTTCAAGAAAAGTACTTTGACATTCTTTCACCAAATGGGCAACTGGGGAGGGGGGACACAGGAAAATGCAAACCATCCCACTCCTTACTGGTGTCAATTAAGGGCGGTTAGAACAACTGGGGGTGTCATTTTCATACCTCAGACTGTTAGAGATTTAAAAAAAACCCTGAGGGCAGAATAGGGAAATCCTGTCCCATCATCACATGATGATGGCCATGATGTGAACTTTTAGCTTTTCTGGAGGGTAAGTATGTCAACCTTTATTAAAAAAAAAACCTCTATAACTGTGCAAGTTTATCTACCCACTCAGAAATTTCATGTCAACAAATTTAGCCTCAGGGAATAAATGTACAAGCACACAAAGAATGCTAATTATCAGGATGCCACCACATCACCAACTATAATACAGGTACTGACAGGACCCTAAGTGTTCAACCACAGGAGACCAATCTATTTTGGTACAGTTGATACAATGGAGTGTTATGTAGGCTCTGTAACTGTAATACAGTGACATGCTCACTGGAAATATGTAGCACTAGGAGAAAACACAATAATCATGAAGCCATGGAGAGTGAGGAACTGTTCTGATAAAAGCGTGTGCATGTGTGTCAGCATGATACATATCAATACACACATATATGAAAAAAAGAACAAAAATCTCCAAAGGGACAGACTGAAACTGTGTGAATAACCTGTTTTGGTGGTTAAATTATAGGTATATTTTCTTCTTTCTTCTTGTTACAACTGCTTTTTATTCTACAGAAGAATGCAAAATTAAAAATTTTATAAGAAAAATTTTGAGAATAGAAATATTTACAATATAAATAAGAAAATATAATCCCCAGCAAAATACAAAGCTACTTCTCCTTCATAAATAAACAGATATCTGAATCCTAACACTAAACTATTTCTCTGTACTAAAAAATACAAATGGCACTAAAAACCATTTAGCTATACCAACAGTTTATTACGCTTCCCTTTTTGGTATTAATGTGCTATTCCTAGACAGAGGCCCATTCAACAGGCACCGTCACAGAGAAATATTTTTGAGTAAATGATCTGATTTTGAAAAAGTAAATACTGGAATGTGGTGTCTTCAAGTTGATGTGGCCCTCTCCTATGCTCACAAAGCAGGACAAGATGCTCTTGCTTCCTCTCAGACCTTCCAAGCTGCAGTTAGTTCTGCTGCAAGTTATCTTTCTCACTGAAGGGCTGAAACAGAGCTTGCAGCAGCAGCAACAACAGTAACAACATGTCATGCCTTGACTGATATTTTTGGAATGGCTATCTAAATAGACACTTCAGTTTTCACAGTGCAAGGAAATGTTGCACCAAGAAGAAGAGAAGCACCAGGTGAGAGAGGTGGGGCAAAGGATACAGGTAACCCTGAAGGTGGATGACAGGGGGAGGAGGGGCTGGAGAGGCCTGGATAAGCACTTTAAAGGCTAACAAAAGCCTCCTCTGGGCTAACTGCTGTCTCCTTTAAGGGCCAACCTTCAACACCCAGCTCTAAAACTGCTAGCTTAGAAGGTGACACTTTGCTCTTTCAAATTTCCTATGTGATTCTGGGAAATGAATGGTTAAATAGTGGTTCCGGTTGCCAAAGTCAAATTTTTCCTTACAGACTGTCCAGCTCAGATCAGCCAGCGGAGGGGTTCCGTGTAATTCAGCTTTCCTTGGACACTTTGGACGAAGGGAAGCCAGTGTCTTGGAATTGGAGCCAGTCAAAAGTGGGCAGTTTCAAAGTGAGTCAGGTTTTTCTCATGAAGAACAGACATCTACATCCCTGTGGCTAACAGCTTCATGTTTCTCCTTCTGTCTTGTTCAGTCTTCCAGGATAAATTGTAAGCTGGTCTGCACCGAAGTCCTGGCCCATTGATCTATAGCGCATTCCTTCTGAGCCTTGATCTCATGGTAAGCCCTCCAGGGTGGTGCTGGACTGCTCAGTGCAGAGAATAGTCTGAAGATTGCTGATGCGATGCTGCTGGAAAGCCTTGCCAAGACTCACCTGAGTTCCTATTCTAAAAGAGAGCACCCCACTGAGGGCCCCTACCAGAGAACAAAGTCAACTGACCAAGAATGTTCACAACTCCCCCATTCCAAAGGTCAAGGGAAATTCCTGAGGTGACTAGCTCAGGAACAATACTCCTAAAACCGGCTCCTTAAAGGTACAAGAGCCCCAGCCTCCCAGCCCATAAATCCTATTCATATGACTATAAAGGAGGTCTCGCCTTTCCATCTTGATTATCATGACTTTTTTATGCTTCTTATACTTAGACATGGCAAATGCCATCTCTATCGATTTATTTTTATTTTATGTGTATGGGTATTTTGGCTGGATTCATGTCTGTAGTGCATGCAGGCAGTGCTATGGAGGCCAGAAGAGCATGCGGGGTCTCCTGGAACTGGAGTTTTAGACAACTTAGGACTATGTGGTTCTGGGAATTTAACCTGGGTCTTCTGGAAGAGCAGGCACTACTCTTAACCTCTAAGCCATCTCTTAAGTCCCCTCCATCTCTGCGATTTTGGCTTATTTTCCCATTGCGTCAAGGCCTCTTCAAACACTAAATTCTTTTACCCATTTTAATATTTCTTACTTTCAGCATTGCCTGATCCAAAGCTGCTGTCACAAAGGTGGATGAACAGGTCACACCAGACTTACGAGCAGCCCAAGCCCCTGGCTACATTTCCTCTTCTTTATTCTGTACCCTAAATTGAGGGGCTGCCAGAGGAAGGCCCTCATGCCCCTACAAGGACAGCAGGTACTCCAGGTGACTTACAAGCTTTTCCAAAGTAGAATGGAAGGACAAATGGTTCCTGTCCAGCAGAGGGGGGAAGGAAGCATGAGATTCACTATGGCTTTGTCATGGAAACCCAGCAAACCAGGTCTAGGTGGCCTCAGCACCTGCAGTCTTGTAGGCTTGCATAAGCACACTGGATAATGCGGCCAGGCACAAAGGTTTGGGGTTGACTTCCCAGCTTAAATACTGACACCCTGATTTGTCCCCCACACTTTGCTGACAAGCTGCTGGAGTCACTATTTTTTTTTTTTTTGGCATCAAACGCTCTCTGGGCATCAGTGGACTGGAAGGGAGAAAGCCGAGAACAAAGAGCGGGTAAGGCCATGGACAATGTGGTGAAGGTCAACACAGCGCGGATGCCTGTTCCTTTCCATGCAGACAACAACTCAGAGGCAGATGGGACTTTTCCAGGTGACTGAAAGACACAGCCGGTCACCTCAGGGTCTCTCCTCTGCCAGAATGGAGAATACGCGCTGATGGCAGGGGCAGAGATGAATGAGAAGGTACTTTAGAGTATGCCACTTCATCTTAATAAAAGACTGTATTGTTCTCTTGACTTGTGTCAGGCATGAAAAAAGTTAATTTCATTAATGGGCTGTTAAAAATACATATATATGTATAAACACAAATTTGGCATTAGCATTTAAACCCAGGATTTCATCAACAAGTTATGCTCTTAGTCCTCAAAGTATTTCCATATGAATCTTTTGATATTGCTGCAGTTTCTCTGGGCTTCGTGTGAGCAGCTGAGCTGTTCAGGCAGCAGAGTCCTGCAGATGTGGACAACCCACCTGAGGCGCCTCCTCTGCCTGTTGTCCAACCCCACTTTCCCATTTGACCCACAAGACAAGACCCACAAGGCATTTTCTGTACTTCAGAGAAGAGGTAACGCGGAGGAGCAATGAAATGGGTGAATAATGTCTCCCATTTTGTCTCCTTGGAAGCATGCCGGGCCCTGGGAAGCTGCCTACAGCAACAGAGCAGATACACATCCCTATATATACATTCAGTATGTACATACACAACACACAATGTTAAAAATAGATGAATGCATCATACTGACCTTGGGGGGTTTAAACGGATAGTCTGGTGAAAAGGTGATGTCAAGAAAGAACACCCCTCCTTCATACACAGATCCTGGGGGCCCCAATATAGTTGACCTCCATTCATAGATGTTGTCTCCTTTGGGTCCAGCGCTGAAATAAGACACACAAATGAAATGTGCTTAGACACTACATGAAGTTTGGGATTAAAAAATATATTTATGTAACAATAAATTGAGTAATTCCATAAAATATAGCAAAGTTGAGAGGTTAACTTTATCTCCCATATTGCTCAGGTCAACATCATTGTTCTAGAAATGGAACATTCTGGTGTTACTTAATGCAACAGAGTTGAAGGTTCTGCCCGTACTGCTCAGAACCCAAACACCACGGAGCAAGTTTCCAAGGACACCAGCCTTGCATAAATATGAAATTATCTGTGAAGTCTTGAGAAGGGTGATGTAGCCCTGGGAGCCCACAACACAAATTTCCAAGTGAGAGGTTAATGCAGCAGAGCTGGTAACCCTCCCCTAAGCACGGAGAACTGAGAACAGGCATCATGATGCCAGGAAACAGCCACATTCAGGAGACCCACCCTGCGACATGCCACCTCTTCCTCCTGCCCCCATCTCCTAGATGATAAGAAGTGATATTTTATTTCATGACTGTATTTTATAACATTGTCTCTGTTCCTACCTAGTATAAAAATTCCTTGAGGAGTAGATTTTGCCTTCTAAGAACACATTTGTTGGACAATGACAGGCTAACAGCTGAGTAGGTCATGTGACGATGTGTGGCCAACATAAATCTGCATCTCTATCAAATTCACTAAGGAGAATAAAGCCCGAAGTAAAAATGATCAGCATTATTCGTCAGAGAGCAGCAGTGCTGCAGAATGAGAAGGCAGCTTTCCAGGAGCTGGGTGCACTCTGGTCCACTCTATGCTCCTGGTGCCCTGGGTCTTCTCTCAGAGCCACTCTTAGCTCTGCCCAGGAGGAGTAGGGGAAACCCTAAATAACTCAAAAGGTTATCCAGGGTTCTCTCTGTGTTATCAGGTTATTATTTATAATAAAAGCAACTGTATGAATGCTTAGGAATGATTTTACTCCAAAGTCACTGTAAAAACAGTGATCAGAACCAAGATGAGACTACACAGTGATAAAATTTTTAGTGTAATTCAACTCACTAGCAAATCAAACTAGGAAAAAAAAGTCACTCTGAGGTTACAGAAAAAGAGACCTCCTCCACTCTCTCTTCCTTCCTCTCCTCCTTTCCTCTTCTTCCCTTTCTTTCTCCCTTCCCTTCCTTCTTCCCCAATTCCCTTCCTTCTCTTCCATGCAAAAATAAAATCTTTAGTCTGAATGGCAGTTCATGCTTATAAACTAAGAAATAATATCTAGATCACGTAAAACTGACCAACTCTTAGGACCCAAATATAAAGTCTTATGAATTAATAGGAAAAAGACTAATAATCCACTAGAAAGACACCAACAGACATTTCTAGGAGACAGAAATAAAAGTTAAAACGTTTAGTTTAGTCAAAATTGAGAAAATAATTCAACTGGCAAGAGTAAATGCTTAACAAACAAAACTTGGCAGTGATGAGGACTTGGAAAAATCTGATTTCTACACACTGCAGATAAGTATGTTCAAATACACCAGAGAACACACCGATCTTCATAAAGAAAGGAAGGAGCGAAATTCTGTACTTTGCAGCGTCATGGGTGGACCTGGAAGGTGCTGAGCTCAGCAAAGGCAGGCGCTGGATAGCAAATGCTGTGATTTCTCCCTCATATGTGCTAGCTACAACACTGGGCTCATAGCGGTAGAGAGCAGAACAGTGGCTTTGAGAGCTGAGCGTAAAGACAGACTGGTTAGTGGATATGAGCCAGGTAGATAAGAAGTTGGGTGTGAGGGAGCCTAGCAAATTGAGCTGTATCACCAGAACTGTGTTTCCTGGTTGGGCAAAGAGCTAGACAGGGAGGCAAGGAAAGTGCAGCTGTATCTTGACAGCTGTGCCAGTCTTTTGTGCTTAGACATCGTTGATACTGCAGGTAGGGTCTTCCTGCTGCACCAGGAACTAAGGCAGCAGGGCATGTTCCTAGTTGCCACACATGCATGCTCACGGGGATGCCCTCAGAAGACTGTGGCTCCATTATCATTTGCATTGTGTTTTAGAGCCTCTCCCTCCTTTCCTCCACCCGTGGATCACTGGCAGAAAGACCCTAAAAGAGAGAAGCCAGGCATCACGATTTGGAAAGGAAGGAAGTCACCGAAGCCCATCAACATACCATCTATTTAAAAGTCGCAAACTTCCTTAAAATGCACAACACAGAATGATGTTCCCCCTTTGGTCAGCCCACTCCAGTTACTCCCTCCAGCACACTATTGCTTTGCTAAGTAAACCTCTGCTTAAACTGTTCTTGCCTCTTGATGGAGTCTTTCATTTGAGAAGGCAAGAACTCAGGAGAAAGCTTTTCTAGATAACATCTTTCAGGGTGCAACTAAACAACAGGAATCAGTTTTAATGTCCTGTATCACAAGACGGCAACTACAGTATAGTTGACAAGAATTCATTAAATATTTCAAAATATCTAGTAGCAAACTTTTTCTTCTAATGTTCCAAACGTAAACAAATGGCTGATGTCTGAGGTAAAGGATACACCAGCTACTGCTCTGATCCCTACACACATCTATACTGGTGCCGTGCTGTGCCTTGTTATATATCTAATGGCCATTTCAATTAAAAATCAAAACACGTTGATTAAGAATGCAGACTTTGGCTCAACTGAACACACCCCTGCCGTAGAGCAGAGCATCTGCACGCAAACTCCACAGTCACGGCGGTGTATGCACATCAGAGGGTCACTGCAACAGCCATGCTGGCTGTATCCATACTCTAACTGGAAATAAACAAACTTACCTAGAGGAAAGCTGTGTGGCTGTGAGACTCTGCATATCAGCAGGAGCAGATTCTCAAGTTCAAAAGTCACTGGACAAGCAGTACAAGACAATGCAGCAGGAAAGAAAATATGTTGTTGACACAGCCATGGTGTAAAACAGGAAACTGAACAAGGCATGGTTTCTTGGCTTTCTCCTATGTCTTAGTTACCTTTCTATTTCTGGGATTAAAACACCATGACCAAGGCAACATAAAAAAGAAAGCATTTAATTGGGGGTGCAGGGTTCCAGGGGACTAGAGTCTATGACCATCATGGCAGGGAGCATGGCAGCAGCCATGACACAGGAGAGTTAGCTGAGAGTTCACTCACATTTGTTCCACAAGTGAAAGGCAGAGAGAGCTAACTTGGAATGGGGTGGACTTTTGAACCTCAAAGACTCCAGCCACAGGTCTCCCCCGACAAGTCCATGCTTCCTTATCCTTCCCAAACAGTTGTACCAACTGAGGACCACGTGTTCAAATACATGAGCCCATGGGGGAGGGGTGTTCTCATTCAAACAACCACCCTTCTACTTCACCACGTGTGGTGATCTTAGGAGCAATGTTTGATAATCTAATCATATACTGTCAAGTATGTTCATTTGTATGCATCAAATTTTATATAAAGAGAAAGTCTGTGAGTCAGTAAGGTAGCTCAGTAGGCAAAGACGCCTGCTGCCAAACCCGCTGACACGAATTTGATCCCCAGGAAGTGTACGTTGGAGAGAACCTACTCCTGTAAGTTGTCTTCCAACCTTCAAATATGCACTAGGTCATGTCTATGTACACATATCCACACATCCGTGCACACAAAGTAAATACAAATATAATAACAACGAGAAGTGGGAAAGTATATTAAAAAGGCCATAAGATGCTATGTGAATTGAGAAGGTTCTGTGATCCTACTGTGCATTAAAAAATGACCTAGTGTTCTACCCAGCTGTAAAGTTTATGAACTGCAATGAGTGGTATTGGCACGATGCCCCCAAGGGTACAACAGTGGCACTTACATCTTACGAGTCATGAACAGCCATTTAATTAGACTTAGGGCCTGCTCAGTAGCAGGGAATTCATGCCTAGTCCTATAAACCCAGCCAACCACTCTCGCTGGTGAGGTCATGGGCCCTAGAAGAGCCTACTACAGCTGCCACTGTCTTAAACCAGTCTAAGCCCCCGCTGTAGTCTCAGTACTGACCCTGATAGTCACAGTAGCTCTCACTGCTCATCACCAAAGCTGCTTCTGGCAGCAGCTGGAGACAATTACAGACATCAGCGACTGGTCAGAAAACAGAACCACCACCTATACACCTACAACACCATGCTGACACCTAAGGCTCAGGGCGCATCACAGAAAGGGGAGATGAGAAGACTGTGAGATCAAGGGGCCGTCTGCTGTAAGTGATGTCTACCATATATGATCGGGAGGGTACACCCATTAAATATAAAAAAAACACGACTGACTAAACAAGACCTGCACAATGACAACCCAGACTGACAGACAAATGTGGATGGCAGGCATCTCACAAGGCCCGGCCCACAGATGAAGAGCTGCAGGCAATAACAGGCTGCTGGGAGAGGGAGAAGTTCTTTGATAGATTATCTAGTCCCAAGTGGTCAGCCCTAAATACATATACAGATGGCAACGCTCAGAGTCAGCAGGTTTTACACACACACACACACACACACAAGTGGTCATGAATTTGAGACTGGGAGGGACAAGGAATTGGAAGGGTAAAGGAGGAGATGAAAAGGATGTAAACACAATATTCTGGCAAAGCACTTATCTACTGGCTATGAGGCTTTGGGTTCAGTTTCCCACAACATAAAGAAATGAATCTATTTTAAAAGACATGGACTGGAAAGATGGACCTCAATTCACAAGTGACCATAAGAATGAGGGTTAAGGGGGATTGGGGAAGCGGAGTCACACACATCCAGCAAAGAAGATGAAGGCCCATTCAATTTTATTTCAAGTATTTGTTTTCTCTCTCTCTTTTCTCTTTTGGTTTTAGATTTATTTTTACTTTATGTGTGTGTTTTGTATGGAAGTATATAAGTGTACCACATGTGTGCCTTGGTGCCTGTGTAGGACAGAGAGGACATTAGATCCCCTGGAACTGGAGGTACGGATGGTTGTGGTCGGCCACATGGGTGCTGGGAAACTAACCCAGGTCCTTTGGAAGAGCAGCAAGTGCTTTTAGCCACTGGAGCATCTCTTCAGCAACTCTCTCTCACTCTCTTTAAAAGACAATGTAAATAAAATCATAGTTAACCTAATTCATTGCAAAGGGAATAATTGAAATACATTGCAAAAAGTGAGTCAAGGGGGTCACAAGGATACTCTGCCCCATCCTCCCACTGGCTGAGCTGGGAGTGAGGCAGAGGACTGTGTCCCGCCCAGAAGACAAGGCTGCTTTCACACCACAGTCTCCAGATGAGTAATGCACACTTACACTCTGAGCTATAATTAAACCCACGATGAATAGAGGAGTTTACCATGAGGAAAAGCTTAAGGAGAGTAAATTATAGGTTCTGGTTACAACATTATCTCAAGGCAGATGAAGAAAGTCAGTTAAAAAAAAACACAGCGATGAAACTATGTACAAATATCTTCTTCAAATGTGAAGATGTAATTTCCAGGGATCACTCTGAGAAGTTTTAAGATAATCTTCCAGAAATGGAAACCATGGGTAGTTATACAATGTAGGTCAAGTAAGTTGTCACCACACAAGGCCATCAAGAGAGGGACTCAGGAGAAGATAGATACATTAGCATGAAGGGCACCAGCTCTGGACTATTTAAACTGAATTTCTCCTCACAGACTATATGTGCCTTTCCATCAGAAAGCCAGATTTTATTGAAGTCAGCTGTGTATGCAGCTGAGGTTGGATTAAAATCAACACGGCCGATCTTATCACTTTGCTTTATCTGGCCACGGTGTGTCTTTTAAAGAAGTGCTCAGTCAGTAGCAACAAGTGGTCTGGAAAACAGACTTGAGTTTTAAACCTCATTCGCCCACTCACTCCCCAGACTGCACCTCAGCTGTCTGCTCCCCTGGCCACCTTAGGAAGCACGCGTGAACTACTTGCGATCTTACAGTCGGGACAGTGGCACTAGAGTTACACAGGTCTCCGCCCCGCCCCCATTTGGCATATTGCCGGTGAGAACGCCTGGGAGTGAAACAGAGTCTTGAAGTGTGTTATACTCTATGGCAGCCATGTGCTACTGAGTGACTGACACACGATTAGGGCCGAGGGACAAATGCTGTAAATGCAGAGGGAAGTATATATTATTAATGAATGCCATCGAGGGCAGTGGTTCTCAATTGTCCTAATGCTGTGACCCTTTAATACAGTTCCTTATGTTGTGGTGACCCCCAGCCATAAAACTATTTTCACTGCTACTTCACAACTGTGATTTTGCTACTGCTATGAATTGTAATGTAAATTCCTGTGTTTTCCAGTGGTTTTAGGTGCCCCCCGTGAAAGGGTTGTTTGATCCTCCAAAGGAGATGTGACCACAGGTTGAGAACTACTGATCTAAGATATTAAGAATTACATGCTCAAATGATAATATTTGGGATCTGCTGGGCCAAATACATTATAAAGAACTTATGTGGTTTTAAAAGCTCAGAGTACAGTTTCGTTGCCCAGTGCTGTCCTGGGGGAGCTGTTCAGTAAAACTAGTGTGAGAACATGGGGTTCTGCCTCAGCTCATCCTTATCTGACTCAGCAGCCACTAGCCACATGTGGCCATTAAACACCCGGAGTGAGTGAGGTTGTGGGAGCAGAATGGGAATTACAACCTCATTTGGTCGGAAGGAATTTAAATCTAAACAGTTCCATGTGGCCAGCAGCTACTCTACTGGAGAGGAAGCATTCAGAGCCTGGGCCAATCAAAAATAGCCAAAGTGGTTCTGAGTGTCACGGACAATTTGCTCTGCACAAAGCAGACGGGTCTATGTATTCTTCACACAGATCGTGGACGTGAGGAGTCATACTGGTGGCTGGGTTGTAATTTCAGTGGCCACTCTTCCCTAAGGTGGGCAGATAAAAGCCTGCTGGCAGAGGACATCTGGAATACTGAGCTGCGGGAAAGCACACGGACAGCTCTGCTCTCAGATGTACTCACGTGAACTCCGGCCCTGTCAGTTAAAACCTGCTGGGAGGATGAGTGAACGCGCAGAGTGCCTAGCTTCCTGCTCTGCATGACCAGCTAATTACGACACTAACCCCATTGAGTAGCAGAATTTTACCATAAGCTTGGAACATCCAGTTTGTAAGAGTCCAGTTAGGAAATGTCAGCTGCTGTTGTGATGGTTGTTGAGCATGGTGGACAACACACACATTCACAAATGCACTCAAAAATTAATTAGCTATAATGTAAAAGCAGGGTCTCAGAGTCACAGGGCGAGGAGGCAAAGGCTATAAAGAGTGGAGAGTTCGAAAAGCCATGACAAAGCTGACAGTGGTGATCTCATGACCCCACCACTGACACACATCTGGGTAGAGCAGAACTTGTGACATCATTACAGTGGACGACAGCCTGACTCTTGGGAGACCTGATGTGTCAGCAGACACAGTTTAACACCAGGATTTGTATGCATGGAGTCAGCAATGCTCCCCAAGTCTTTAGAAATTCAGAGCATGCTCTAGTGGGAGTGACAGTCACGTGTAACTAACTAGGTAAATAATGCTTCTGGTTGCTGCCACTCATCTCTTGTCCCACGTGTTTCTGGTGACAGACCCCTCAGACACCAGAATTGGTGGATAGCATCTTCCTGTGTACTTTAAATCCCCTTTAGATTACTTACAACACCTAGAACTATGCAAATGCTAGCAAACGGTGTGCTGAATGTTTAGGGAACGTTGCTGGGAAAACGTTTCCTTTCCCCTTTTATTTCTGTGGTTTTGGGGATTGAACACAGGACCTCATACGTACTATGCAAGTGTTCGACCACTAAGACAGTCTCTCGGTCACGTACACTTAGGACACAAACAGAAGCCAAAGGAACAGAACCAAATCTTACTCTGTGTGTGTATATCTGTATGTGTGCATCTGTGTGTATCTTTGTGTGTGCATGTGTGTATATCTGTATGTGTGCATTCGTGTGAGTATGTCCGTATGTATGCATGCATCTGTGCACACGCACATGTGTGTATGTCTGTATGTGTGCATTTGTGTATATCTTTGTGTGTGCTCATGAATGTCTGTATGTGTACATCTATGTGTGTGTGTATGTCTGTATGTGTGCATCTGTGTGTATCTTTGTGTGTGCACATGAAATGTCTGTGTGTATACATCTATGTGTGTATGTGTCCAGATGTGTGCATCTGTGTGTATCTTTGTGTGTGCACATGTATGTCTGTATGTGTACATCTATGTGTATGTGTCCATATGTGTGTATCTATGAGTGTGTGTGTATCTGTGCAATTAAAATAAAGTATAAAGGTTTTGGAAAGAAAGCCTTTTCTGCTTCAACAGAAGTAAGCGTAGAGCAGAACTTGGATCCCACTGAGCCGGACAATCAGAGCACTTACAATACAGAGTTAGAGTACGTTTAAGTCTTCAGTTCCCTGAAGGAATGACAAATGAGTACCTGGATGCTTTCAGCCTTCCTTCCTGTGCTGGCTAGTGTTCTGTCAACTTGACATGAGTTCGAATCAGTGGGAAAGAGGGGACCTCAACTGTGAACACACCTCCACCTGTGGGCATGTCTGTGGGTCATTTCCCTGATGGATGATTGATGTAGGAGAACCCAGGCCACTGTGGACAGTGCTACCTCTGCGCAGGTGTTCCTGAGTGGTCTAAGGAAGCAGGCTGAGTGAGTCCCTGACTTCCTTCAGTGATGGAGTGACCTGAGAGCTAACTGTAAGAAGAATAACCCCTTTTGGTGTTCATCACAGCAATAGAAACCCTAACTAAGACACTCCTGTTCCCCCGTATACCCTCTGCATCTCCTGGAGAAAAGGACCCAGATCAGGAACAATTCTCAGCGTGTGCACAGGAAGGAACAGGAGGGTGATGGTGGTGGGTGGATAGGAGGAATAAACAGGTAAATCCAAAACTTCTCCTCCTAGGAATTCAGGATTGGCAAAGTATGGGGCTCTGCTCAAGGCTGCGCTCCTGGAAGGGAACCCCAGTCCCTAACCCTACAGCAGGGACCCCTACTGTCCAAGCTTCTGCCCTTTTGATACGAGAACCTGGTGCAGTAACTGCATTGTTGCTGCTGTCACAGCTGGAGAGCAGAGCTCCGAGCCACAGCTGCAGGTCTTGGAACCCTCTGCTAGTCCTAGGCACGTATCCAGGGTACCAATCAGTCACTTCACTTTCAGATCCCCTTCCTTCCTTTTCTCAGTCCAGCAGGAACTCAATGGGAGTCATTGCTCTCCTTTCCCCCTTCTTCCTAACGCACACATGCACCTCTCACCCAACCCCGCTGCCCTTTAACTCTATCACTACATTTTCTTACCAGGGTGAATGTCAGGAGAGGAAGAGGATCGTGAGTCAGCCAGGACACTGACAGTGGCCGGCACACATTGACACTCCACGGGAGTCTGCTGGAGAATGAGGAACTTAAACCTCAGTAGGGCACTGGATTACCAGCACCGCACACAGGTAAAAAGTCATGCATCCGACTCCAGGTTGCCGGCCCTGAATCCTGGAACTGCCATGGCTCAGCACAATTTATTAAACCACCTAGTGTCTCAGCCCCCTTCACAGAGGCTCCATTTCAGCCTCAGGGGCATCAAGGCAGTGATATGTGGAGTGCTCACAAGAGTGCCTGGCCTGCCAGCAAGGCTACGGAGGTTTAGGCTACTGCTATGATGGGTAATGAGAGGGACCAGAAGGGCTGAGTGGTTTGGAAATCCGCATCTCTCTTGACCCTGGACAGGACATGGTGACAGAAGAGCTTCTGTTTACGGGTGCTGACTGCCCTCTGTGACTTGCCTCTCACACACCTGCCATACGGTGTCCTGCATGCTAAAGATCCCCTGGGACTCTTCTCCTAGTAGATGCTTAGCTCACAAAAGTAATCAACGGACGTTTAGTAATGTCTATCTCTGCTGACTGATAACTTACTAAAGAAAAGGCTTCAGAATCCCAAAAGCAAACCACATGAATCTGAAGCAGAACTGACTTGTCCCCTGGGAGCATCATGACGTAAGCATCAACACAGCAGAGTGACTGAGGGCTTAGGGTGTGGCGCTTGTCAGATGCACGGAGCCAGAACCTACATTCTTAAGCTCTCTAGGTGACAGATGTGCAGGTGACTGTGTCCATGAGAGCGGACAGCACTGATGGAAGATTCAAAGCAGGGAACACAAAGTGAAATCGTGTGATAAAAGGCTCATCATTGACTGAGGGCCTCCTATGGCTCAGACCTCAGTCTCACTTTTCCTGTTTGTAAAAGAGAACACCACAAAGGGGATCTTAAGAATCGGACTTTTAAATTTAATGGTTTAGATTAATGAGTTAATTAATTTTGTATGTGGGTGCACGTATGTATGCCATGGCCCACATATGGAGGTCAGAGGACTATTTGTAGGAGACAGTTCTGTCCATATGGGAGCCACGATGAAACTCAGGTCACCATGTTTGGCTGCTCTTACCCTTTGAGCCATCCAACTGGTGCATAACTGGATATTTTATATTAATATATTTACAGAACCAAGTGCAGATTTGGGGAACAATTTAGTTCTCTAAAAGTAGCATCTTACTATTAAAGTATGTTCCTCCAAATAGTTGCTACTCAATATGATAGCTAAAACTAAGGGGTAAAGAAATCCAGAGGCTTAGCAACACTGACCCAGTAAATGCTGGAACTGATTCCAACCAGGGGGAAAAGACCTTTTGTGTCTACCTGGCACTAACAGCAATTCTCTGTGTGATGGTGCACAGAAAATGTAAGAGTCTATGACCAAAAATGAGCTAAATGTAGTTCTCTACATTTTTGCTTAAGAGGCTAGAGCTGGCCAAAACAACAACCAAGTGTGCTAAGGGTACACTAGAGAGACCATGGTCTGAAGAAACATACGTCTTCACATCACCTAGACACTCAGTAACTCAGCAATGCACTCCAAGACGGTCACTCCAACAAGGGACTATGATGTGTGCATCATCTTGACCATTACAGCTCCCCAGGTGGGCTTTATTCTTAAGGGAGAGCACCCCACTTCTCTTTAAACATGTGGAAACCTGGTTTCCCAGAGCTTTTCAGTGCCTTTCATGAAATCAGACTCTGTGCTTAAAAACAAACACTCCTATGCGCAGCTCTGATTTCCTACCCGTTCCTTCTGCAGCCCACCGGCACTTAGGGTGGTCTGTGTGTTTGGAGAGGATAGATTAAAGACAAAAACAGGATGGACGCTTGTGGGAGCAGGGCTTAGCATGGCCCAAAAGCGCTGCCCCACCTGGAAATGACTTTAAGAAAGCAGCCGCATGGCATGGAAGACTTCAGGGGAAAGGGAGGAGGGAAACACAAACAGACCAGTAAGCAGCTTACTCGTTGACATTTTTCTCCACAATTAAATGAGCTACCCTGCACCCAACATTTGGGTCAGCATTTCCATCCAGCTTCTCCTTTGGAGTCCCCAACCCTCCTTGTTACACAGCCCTGAAGAGCGAGTTTTCCAAAGGAGAGGGAGGGCAAGGATGTGGGAACAGGGCGCTCCTCACAGCTCTCCTGATAGCTGTTCCCAATGAGGTCATAGGCTACTACTATTCAACAGCTTGGCGGAGGGCTGCCCATTACTTTCTGGCATTCCTGAGCAACCCTGCAGTCTGCCCTTGTAAAACATTTAGGGAAGTGACTTTTAGCACCCAGCTTGGTGATTTAGGATCCCCACAGTTCATTAGTCATGATATCGACATCAATTTTCTGTAGCAGCTATTGCTGCTTTTCAGACTGCAACCTTTGCCTTCTCTCTCTGTAAGCAAAGCACAGATTCCACAGAAGGTTTGCTCTGAGAGCGAGCCACTGCTCTGCAAAAGTCTCAATTCCTATCAAGGTGGGCTGTCTCTGAGAGACTGAGAGGTTTTGGTGTAAGAAATAACTGCCCTTGTCCATCTCACAGCGTGGGGTTGGAGGGGGTACTGTGGGTCACTGATGCCAAGCAGGCTTGATCGATCCACTTCCCCGGCTTCAGGCCTACATCAGCCCCCAACAATAAAGTGCAGCTGAGGTTCCTAAAAGAAACAGACTGAGGGATGCATAATTAAAGCCACCTTCTCAGCCTCAGAAAAACCAACCCTGACCACCGGGGGAGCTTTAATTTGCGACTGAACCTAGCAGTTCAGTTAAAAGGCTAATTGTACTCAGCACCAATGGAACAAATGCTAGGGACCCAGGCTGGCCGCTGCGCAGGCACAATACAAAAAGCAAGGCTTGGGAGAGCGCCAAGTGATCAGTTCAAAAGAAGTAGGGTAGTGAGATTCCTAGAAGAAAACCACCCTCTCAGGCGGGGCTCTCCTGCTCCATGCCCACCTGTGAATGGCCGCCCGGACAGAAGAGGGGGACTGGCCAGAGCAGCCCTTGAAGGGCTAGAACTGAGACAAAGGGGGAGGTGGCAATGACAGGGCGGCCTTCCTTGATTCTGTGAGTGCGCAGCCAGCTGGGCTTCTTTGCTTTGATGGATTTAGTTTTCCTTTGGGGAGATCAATGCTTGAAAGCAAACCTGTTGTAATTCTGTGTTAAGATTACGGAAGGGCATTGACGGAACATGTAAAAGCGCTGTCACTGCCCCGCATCATTTTTAAGTCGAGGAGTACTCCACTTATCGGAAGAGCTGGGAGCCTCCAATCACTGACCCAGTCTCTCCATGTTTACCTCCTCCCAGACCTCAGCAAAGCGCAGGCTCATCCCCTGAAGCAAAGGGAAGCTTCCCATACGACTGAACATGAGCCATGGATGCTTAATTCTCTTTTTCCGCTAGGAAGTTTTTCTCTAAAGGTTGCTGACCCTGAGTGCTCTCCTTTGCCGCGGCTCCACACTGTCTCACCTGCGTCCTAGATAGGAGGATGTTAGTGCAGCCTGGGAAGTTAGGAAATCAAAGCTTTTTTTCTGCACTGCACAGTTTTATGGTTTATAAAATGAGTGTTTAAATGCTTCCTTCAGTTCTCTGTCTCTTATCTGAATTTTGTGCACTAACCTGGAGATTAACAGCTGGCAGGAGATGACAGATTGGCCCTGTCTGCCACAGCAGGCCTTTCCAGACTGCAGTGTGCCTTGAGGGCTGTGCCAGCCTGCCTCCCCTTTGTATCCTCTGCAGCTACGCGGCTAGTGGAGACACCCGAATGAGGGCGCGTTCTGACTGAAGCTGGGAATTTACGGGGACCTTGCAGCCTGAGGACTGAGTGAATACGTGAGTAACCAAATTTTCTTCTCCTTTGGGGATGTACATCTTTAAAAATCAAAATTTGATTTCCAAAGTCTTAGACTTAAGGGCTGGGCTACAGTCTGGCTGGGATACACGGGCAAGGCTTTGGGTTGATCCTCAGCACCAGGAAAGTTTATGGGAACAGTACAATGCCAGGGTTCTTGAGCGCTTAGCTCCAATTCCTTCGTCATGTAGCTTCTGTTACGATGGTATTTTTGTCATGATCTCTAACTAACTAGAACCGTACTTAATTGAAACTGCCTTTACTTTGGTCTAATGTTCTTTTTCTATTCCAAGTTTCTACCCTAACTAGGAACCCGTACTGAATTGAGACTGCCTTTATTTTTGTCTAATTTTTTTTTTTTGTTGTTCCCAGCTTCCATTCAGGACACCACAATGCATAATGCAGCTGTCAGTCATAGTTCGTTGCCAATGTCACAAAGCCACAGAATGAGGCCGCATAAAGATTTATTCTGCCTGTGGTTCAAGGCCAAGGGCTAAAGGTCATCTACCTGGGCTGTGCTTGTGAGCAGAATCATACTGCAGTGCAGGCAGCAGGGCATAGCGGCGAGGGCAAGGCGGCCACCAGATACCCAGCCCCACGGAATTTTGTAGCTGACCTACTTGCAGGGTGACCCACTGACTGATAAACAACGCAAGTGCCACACCACTCACAAAAGCAGAGCCCCCCCCCCCCCGGCTCAAGAGCCTTACCTGGCCCCAGCTCACTCATCTCGGAATGCGGACTGACTTTAACAGGAGCTGTGGAGGGAAACATATTCAAGCCTAGCAGGAGACACGTTTCTTCAGAACTTAAGTTGAGAAATGGAACAATTAAGGAGAAGTTCTGTGTTATCTTTCAAATTTCCTGCAGAGCTGAAGTTATTAGGAAATGAAATGCTATTTTAAGAAGTTGATAATGAGAATCTCAGTATCTCCCGGGTTTCCTTTAATGAAAACACCTGTATGTTCAGCTTCAATAACGTATTTAAAGTTTAAATGAATGTATATGATTATTCACCCATTTCTTTAGGTGGAGATTTCTCCCACATACTGTGAAATGTTTGACATTACTGTCATTGTAGCTAATGTTCAAACCTTCTACCCCTTCATGATACGTGAGCTGCTTCCTCTTTTGTTTTGTTTTGTTTTTTGAGATAGCCCTAGCTGTCCTGGAAGTAGCTCTTGTAGACCAGGTTGGCCTCGACAACCTCATAGAAATCCACCTGCCTCTGCCTCCCGAGTGCTGGAATTAAAGGTGTTCACCAACCACCACCTGGCGATATATGAGTTCTTAAGAATTATTAACAGGCATGAAAATGGATAGAGAATAGAGCTGACCGTTCCTGTAACTTTCTGTAACAGATGCACAGAATCAACCGAGGTTAGCAAAGCAGGTCCAATATAATTGCATTCCAGAGAGTTGTTCGAAATCTCTTCCCAGTGTCCTTAGAGTCCCTCTTCGCCTGCACACTCGTGTGACAATATGTGCCGAAGAGCAGTGCAGGATGGGAAGTGCTGAGAATGATGAGCTGTGGAAACCCTGGGAGAGAGCGGGAGTGGGTTAGCAGCAAGTGTGTGCACCCTGTGCCTCTGACTTGAAGAGAAAGAGGCAATGAACAGCAGGGAGGGAGGGAGGGAAGGAAGGGAGGAAGAAAGGAAGGGAGGAAGGAGGGAAATAGCACAGTAGGAATAGAAACAGGAACATTAAAATGGGGCAGCACAGATTTATAACTTAGTACTGAAATTTTAAATGCTGGTAGAATCAAATTTTATCACCCACTCCAGTTTAAGCCTTGATGAACATAAAATCTACTTTATTTAGATAACATTTAAAGTATATAAAGAAGAAGCATGGCCATCTGAAGCCGGTAGGGCTGCAGAGAGAAACAAAATTCCCTTGAAATTGCCGATTATAGGATTTTTATTTAAGTTTGCCAGAACAGGGAGATATTAGCTTCACATACATTTATGTAAGGAACACATACAACCAGCTAAGTGATGCTGAAGTGATACAGAGATCACCAGGCAACTGTTCTTTTTGGAGAGGGGGTAGTGGGGAGCTGCAAGACCTCATCCAATTGCTCTCCATGAAAGAGTTCGGCAGGGATTTTCTCTCAGGCAAGTCACTGCCCATTCTTACTGCAGAGCCTACCTCCCTGCCAGGAGAGCTTTGTTCAGACAGGCAGTGGTCACTCGGCATGTCATTGAGTGTGTGCACATATACACAGCCTCCACTGGGTGACAACCAGTTTTTATTAAGAAAGAGCTGTATCTTCACTAATTCAGGATAAAGTTCACTGTAATGCATTGGTTCAGCCCACCCCCAGGAGTGGGAGAGAAAGGGTGGACCAGAGTACAAGACATGCAAACTATCAACTCATAATTTTATTATATTTAAGTGCAAACCTATGCTTTAATGTATACAGTTTCTGCCCCTGAAATGTATTTTACAACCTGATAACATGGAGAAATCCTCAAAATGTGTGAAGTAAAAAAAAGCACACAATGACTCTGGAAGGGAAAAGTAGTGCTAAGAGAGAGGTATGGGAGGAGCCGGGGGAAGAGCTGATCAAAACACATTATATCCATATGCAAAATTCTCAAATGGTAAGAACTTAAAAATATACCCATTCCAAGCTCTTTCTATGAGCCAGGCACCACCCCATGTGCTGCAGACTTAGTGGTAAACACCTCCATGGTTTTATTCACAGAATATGTCCTCTGGAGAGGAGTAATGAACGCTGTATATATGCACATCGGTATATGTGAAAGCGCTAGTGATACACGTGTGAATACATGTGTGACACAGCTTTAGAGATACAGGGGGAGGTGAGGGATGACAATGAACCAGAAAGTTGGTTATGGTGGTCATTCAAAAACAGTTACTAAACTCACCAAGTAAAATCCTCTAAAACTTCCTATGTAAGGGCATTTAGGTATTAGTCTATGAAATTACTTCCAGAAGTTGCATGTTCCCATTAAAAATGAGTCATATAAAAGCTGCTAAACTCCTGTCGGTGCCCAACACAGGGCTTTGCCTGGGAAGTGTAAGACCATCTCGTGTACTCATGGCTGATTAAGGGTTTGCAAAACACCAGGAGAAATTCTGTCCTAATTCATGTAAAATTTTATTTTAAGCTGACAATTTATTCACTGAAAATACAATTATACTGTTTATGACCAGAGCATGTGAAGCACTCACAATGCAATTTTTCAAACGACAATTTGGTTAATGGTTACGTCCCTTTACTTCAGTGGAATAATGTAAAAACACAGACAAGAGAATATTTTTTAAATAAAAAGGACAATAAGGAATTTAAATAAAACTTCGAGTTAAATCACCATGAGCACCAGGCAGTCAACATGGTGCCCCTGTGCCCTCACCCCCCATCCCAGCCTGATCACGCCTCCAAGGTTCTGGATGCTGAGGGCAGCAGCTCACGGGCCATGTATAATACACAGAATGGGAGTAACAGCTTATTAAACACAGCACAGTAAAGACAAAAGCACATCATCTGGATATGTTAAATTTACATTGTGGGTCACTACCTTTGAGTGGTGTTCGACTGCCGATCTCATACGTTTTAGAATATCTAGTATAATAACTGTGCTCAGTGTCTGTGTCCACAGAGCTAACAATATACAGAGGATACTCAGGCTGTCAGAACAGAACGAGTTCAAAATCAACGGCAGCAAAGTCTGAGAAGTAGGTGACAGTTCCTCAGTTTGGCTGACAGAAGGGCAAAGCAACACTGATAAAAGAATTCTGGATCAAAGGAACAACAATCTACCTGGTCCCTAAGCAATGAAGACAGCAGTGTGGAGGGGTAAGGGGTGGATGTGCGTCCTACATGGAACTAACCAGACTCCCTATACTGAAAGGGAAAGGGAGCCTTGGGGACTTTCCTGCTCTCCATGGATTGGTGTGACTCAGTTTTCCAACCCCAGTGACCAGTGACTTCCCTCATTTGAACTCTAGAAGCAGAGGTCACCATGTCAAAGGGCTCAGCTGGGCACAGGCATATTATGAACTCTCCGGCTTACTATGACTCTGTATGCAGGAAGGCCTGCTGGCATCAGACAGTCACTATGGTGCAATAGGTAAGGCCCTGTTTTTCGAGTTATGAAACTATGATATACGAGTATATTTCTCTTAGAATAACCTGATGCCATGTAGAAATGTTACAGTGCAACTCCTGACTATGCTAGAGAAGATGAATTGGATAACGTAGTGTTCTTCCGTTTGTTGTGATGGGCCTATTGCCAAGAGATGACTGGCGAATGTAATCTGCAGATTCATCTCGTCGGTTTCAAAGGATTCTCTAACTGGTCTTCCTGAAAAGTCCAGAAAAACCAGTGGTGACCCCCTTCCCTTCCACAGCTGACCCTACTTAAAATGCAAACTCTGCAAACATGCATCCCACTGTGCTAGGCTTTGCCACCTAGGTGCGGCTAGTTTCCGTCTGATCTCAGCATCCTGATTAGCAGTAAAGAAAGGCACTGCATTCTTCTTCCTGTGCAGAGTGAGCAGTGCAGGTGTGAATACAGCCCATGAGCAGTGCAGGTGTGAATATAGCCCGTGAGCACTGCAGTTGTGAATACAGCCTGGGAACAGTGCAGGTGTGAAAACAGCCCAACAGTAAAGATCTAGGCGAGGAGAAGACCCGAGAGAACAGGATACTCTTTTGGAGAATGTTCCTCAAAGACCTCAAGCAGAAAATGGGTTTAGAATAGTGGTTTCTCAACCTTTATGGGGTCAAATGACCCGGTCACAGGGGTTTGTCTAAGACCACTGGAAAACACAGATACTTAACATTCTGATTTATAATAGTATCAAAATTACAGTTATGAAGTAGCAATGAAAATAATTTTATGGTTGAGGGGTCATGACAACTTGAGGAACTGTGTTAAAGGGCCGCAGCTCACGGGCCATGTATAACACTGTGTTAGAGGCAAAAGCACAAGACATACTAGGTACCTGAACAGAAGCATCTAGATGGGACTGTCAAATCAACATCAAAGGTAAGTATGATCAAATTATTCTCTAGACATCCATGAAATATAATGAAGTCTATTATCTGTATAATTAATATATGTTAAAATATATAAATATCAAGAATGCTTGATAAGCACAGACTTTCATTATTTCAGGTGAGTAGGGTGCCCTGATTATAAACTAGAGAAAAATAATGGGACCAAAGATAATTGTCAGAAGTCAGCTCCTAGCAAAGGGCCTATGGGAAAGAGAACAGCAGATGTGGACCAGACAAGGGCCAGACACTGAGCAGTGTGCCCCAGCTCCACCCCAGAAGTCACTGGTGACTGAGAGCATGGGAGAGACCCTGAGAGGTAGGTGCACTGAGGAGGGCCATAGAGGGGACTGTGCACTCAGGACTATGGAAACAGTATGTCCTGCTGGGCCTGGGAAGCCCACCTGCAACCACAGCACACAGGAGGCTAAGGCATAGTTGCCATCAGCTGAAGCCAGCCTGGGCTACACAGTGAGTTTTGGACCAAACTACAACAGAGTGATATCCTGGGTCAAAACAAAGGCAAAACAAAAAAGCAACACCACCCCCCTCAGTAAAATAATCTCTGCCCCTCCTTTGGCAAGACAAAGGTAAAGTTTCAATGTGTGTCAACGGTGGCACACACAACAATGACGCCAATCAGAACTGCTGGCATGCCATCTAGAAAGAGGGTGCGGAGGCTGTGTTCTGCACTTACCATCACCCACCTGATATTTTACTTTTGGCCTTTTCAGGTCAGATACCTGTTCTTAGGCAACACTGAAGTACATGAAAAACACCTTTTTATTCCACAGATCTAAAAACATTCACACAATTAGGTAGGTTTTCGGGGAGAGCACTGGGTCCTTATCAGTAAGGAAGAGCTACAGTTCCTTTGTTCCACAGTAGCAAAGATCTGAACTAAAGCCAAACAGGGTGCACAAACTTGCCCACAGGAAGAACCAGGCATATGTCGCGTCCTGGGGGTACATCAGTATCAGAGAGACCTGCACCTCACATCCTGGGGATAAGCCGGTATCAGACAGACCTGCCCCTCATGTCCTGGGGATACACCAGTATCAGAGGGACCTGCACTCTTGCAGAGTCTGAGAATTCAAGGCAGGTGGAACATACTGCAGTGAGTGCTGTCTCCAGGGCTGGTGGGGTGATGGCTACCTAGGATTAAGAGAACAGGGAGAAAGGCAGGAAAGGAAAAACCCAGCCAAGCAAGGATCAGTGGGGTGGGGGTGTGGGCAACTGCACCCTGTAATACTGCGTCCCAGAGTGACATGGGGGCACATCAAGACAGTCTTTGCCATGCAACGTGAAGGGCAGACATATCCTCAGGACAAAGGAACCTCTGACAAGTTGTAAAAAGAGTGACAAACTGGAACAGATGTTTATTTTAAAAAGATCACTCTAATAGCAGGGAAGGCAGTGGCATTAGGACACGGGAGGAATGAGAAGGCTTTCAGTAACTGCAGTGTAAGACGTCAGTGCTGCCATGTGCCGCCCACCTGTCTGTCACACCAGCACCTGAAGGCCGGGAGGAAGACAAGGGTCTATTTTAGAGGAAGGGCCTGGAATTTGTGGAGCAGCCCTGTCATCTTGATGGCTTCCCCACCCCAGTGGCCATCTAGGTTTAGGCTCTAAAGCAACCCTTTGTGGTCTCAGCAGTCCCTCGGTGGCCAGCTCTACCCCAGTAAAGACTAGAGGGAAGGGTGAGGGCTCGTCTTCTAGCTAACACACTACCTGTTCCTTCTTTCTGCTCCCTGTGTGTGTGTGTGTGTGTGTGCGCGCACACACACACACACACGCTCCTGGCACAGTGGCCCAGCACAAACTCATCTTAGGGTTGTTGATGGTTTGACTTCAACGTGTAAGACACAGAGGTGTGTGGAGATGCCAGGCTTTAAAACAGCTGGAGTGGGCTGGAGAAATGGCTCAGTGGTTAAGAGCACTGCCTGGTCTTCCAGAGGTCCTGAGTTCAATTCCCAGCAACCACATGGTGGCTCACAACCATCTGTAATGAGATCTGGTGCCCTCTTCTGGCATGCAGGAATGCATGCAGGTAGAACATGGTATACATAATAAATAAATAAATCTTAAACAAAACAGCTGCTGTATGTGGACTTTGGTCTTCAAGGCTTATTTCCCTGGTTTATTGGGACATTTGTAGGAATGTGACTCTGCCACCATCTTTCAATAATTTTTTTCCAATATTTGTATTTTTTTTAACTCTAATTATTGTTGGAGATATAAAAGCTGTGGTTCTCAGTCATTCTAACAAAAAGGTGGTGAAAACTCTAGAGATTTCAAAGCACCTTCTTTGGAACTGTAGAGATTCATGGACACACAGCTGCATTTCCCATGCTCAAGTGGCAAGTGTTTATTTTGACTTCTGTGGAATGCTTTGTGTGAAGGGTAAACAGGTTTAAACCAAATACCACTGCTGGGGTGTAAATAAGAACTCCGAATCTCTGGAGGGTGAACTGGCTTTCAGAAAAGAGTGTTGCAGGGACAAACTGGGACAAGAAAGTCGAGTTCAACGCCTGGAGTTCCAGCAGGAGCTGTATACAGAGCCCTCATGTTTCTGAGGCCTGGGGAAGTGGCTGCAGGCGCGCTCTGCGCGTGTCTGAAGCTGAGCGCACCCAGGTCTGGTCCCCCTTTAACAACTGCCAGACTGTTAACTCATGGCACCAGGCACGGTGCTTCTCGAGTTCAACCATTTCCTAAGATCCAAAGTAAAATTTCAAATTAAATTACAGACTTAAAATATAATCTCAGAAAAGATCAACCAAATTACATTTTCCCACTTAGTCTTATCTGTTCAAGATTCCAACTGCCATCAAGAGATGTTATGGATGGATTATTTTAAAGAACATAATTTTAGGGGAAAAGAAAAACCCCAAACAAACCAAAACCTTAAGCTCCAAACAAAGCCATCTGTAAAGAGCAGATAGGGCCCCACCGTGATTAAACCAAATATTCTGGCATATGCTGTGGTGAACCACATGCCCATGGAGACAGAGCTCCCAGACTGGCCCTGTCTATCCACTTGACCAAAGAGAACACAGTATTCTACTGTGCTTATCTGTCCACTAGGGCCTTATTTAGCTTAGATGGATCTGTTTTTCTCTTCATATTTGTGACAACAGTTTCCTTCAGAACCCCCTCCTGAGTTTACGAACAATCTTCATGTCTTCCCTGTTATATTCCATCTGTAAGGTGTTCGATGCAGGTCGAGTCTGTTATGAACTGAACCCTGGGTGCCTATTGCCACACAAATTCCTATGCTGAAATCCCAGTCTCCAGTGCAGGGTGATTAGCATGAGGTACATCTTTGGGAGGCTGTAGCCCTAGGGATTGGAATCCCATTGGGAAGGGAGCTCAGACAGCACTGTCACACTCAAGAGGTGGTCAGCAGCTATGACGAGTCCTCACTGGCACCCGAGAAGACTGGCAGCCGGCTCCTGAACTGACTTCCAGACTCTCCAGCTATGAGAAGTTTCTATTGTTGAGTCTACCAGCCCATGGGGCTTTGTGATGTAGCCTGGATCGAGAGGGGCTCAGAGGGATTCTGGTGATTAACAAGACCTTTGTCTTAAGTTGGACACTGAGGTGTGGACCTGTAGTTGTTTTTCAGAGGCTGAGGTGGGAGGATCATTTGTGCCTAAGGCTTTGAGACCTGCCTGTGGGCAACACAGTGAGATCTCATCTCAGAACACACACACACACACACACACACACACACACACACACACACACACACACACTCACTCTCTCTCTCTCTCTCTCTTTCCCTCCCTCTCTTCCTCCCTCCCTTTTTTTCCTTCCTCCCTCTTTCCCTCCCTCCACAAGAGGCTGTGGAGATCCAATAATACTCCAACTACAGCAGGCATCAACACACCTTGTCCTAATGGGATCCCAACAGGCTGTGAGATGGATTTCATCATGCTCAATTTAGAGATCAGGGAAAGCAAGGGATGCATGACTGGCTCAAAAACACGCAGGCAGCGTGTGGGTTCACGCTAGGATTTTGGTGTCAGCTGTTGCTCTGTTCTCCCGTCCCACTGCTTCACCATGTCACACCTGCTGGGGGCATCCTGCCTGGGGTCATGAAGCAACAGCAGCAAACCTTGAACCCAGGTGTGACACCAAGGGTTACACTACCCTTCCTCTACCCTGATGTGTTTCTGTTAACCGGTGCATAGGTACCTTTGTCAACTAAGCAGACATCTAGGACTACTTCTGAGTGACTATTCCCAGATCAAGTGACTTACTCTGTGGTGTGTTTGCTGGATTAGGGACCACTGGGCCATTTTCTCAGTGTGTCTGATGTAACATCATTTGTTCAGTTTTGGCACGATGCCACACAATTATGAAGGATGTGGGAGGCCACACAGACTTCTCTTAGATCTTAAGCACTTTTTTTTTTTGGTTCGAGAAATAACCTTTAAATAGAAATAGAGAGAACATCCTGCTGAGTGGTACGCTGTCAACCTGAAGGGCACAGAAGACAGCAGCAGGGACAGTTAACAGGAAACTAAGACGCAGATCAGGATGGGGTGGGGTGGGCACACATTTGCTGAGTACCAAAATCCAGAGTGGTACACATGAAGCAAGAGTAAGGAGGCTCTGGGAGCTGTGTATAAAGTAGGCTGCCCACAGTAAAGCTCCTGGTGCGTGCGTGTGTGTATGTGTGTGTGTGCGTGCATACGTGTGTGTGCATGCGTGTGTGTGTGTGTGTGTGTGTGTGTGTGTTAGGGACAGAGGTTACATAAGCATGGTGATGTATCAGCTACAGATTGCTGAAAACAAAACTGGTACCATGATCTGTTACTACAGAAGCCCCTTAGAACATTCCCCACCAACTCTAATGGCAACACAGGAAGAATTATCAGGCCCATCGCAATTTTTATAACCATGAAAGAGAAAGTAAATCCATCAGTATGCAAATCTGAGTCATTTGGATTCCCAAACCCACATTATCTTTGGCAGTAGGTTGTTCTCAATTAAAACCACAAGATTAGGCAATGAAAAACTTTTCCAAAGAATAAATCTTAGTCCTTTATCTTATTATTTTTCAAAATCTCCAATTGGTAAAACAAATTTAAAAGATCAAAAGTTAAAATATAATGCTTGAAAAAAAATTTTCAATGGGAATTGATTTAAAAAAATTCAAAAGAAAAGACGCCTATAAGTGTGAGGCCTCTCAAGTGCTCACATGAAGAATATATACATAACTACATGTAATAAAGTTATATTACCTGATCATCAGCTCAAAAGAACACACACTTCGTACTTAATTTTTTTCCAGGTAATAACAGCTTTGAGGTTTTATCACTTTTCCACAAGATTTCAGCTAAAATGCTGAAAAACTAGGTGTTGTCTTGCGTTCATTTCGCAAGTGTATTGTCATAACCCTGAAGGAGCCTGACCCCAGTGGGAAGCAGTTGAGGAATGACCAATTGTCACGAAAAGACAGACATGGGATCAACTGACAGCCAAGCATCCTGGAACGAGCTACTAGGTAAGCAGCAAGCCCCCAGTTTTTCTACGGCAGTGCCTTTTACCCAGGACACCATGCGGTGGAGAACTGGCCAGTGCTTTCCACATCTCAGCTATATGACACCTGCCTATTCATGAACCTTTTCTTCACTTAATATTTCCATTAACTTGAAAAATATTTAAATCCTTTTCTGAATAACTTACTTAGTTTACTTTACTTATGTTAGTTTGGCCTTGACTTAAAAAAATTATGAAACCATGCTTTGATGTATATTTTCCTAAAATAGGTTAAAGTTAACACATATAATTCTAAATTTTCACAGTGCTTGCTCTTTACTACCAGAAACCATTATGCACAGCTTTAGTGGTTGGGCAATATTTTTTCAGCAATACTTTTAGAGGTGGTTTCCCACTGCAGGGATGAAGTAAGACCTCAAAATGGGTTCTGGGGCCAGCAAGATGGCTCAGTGCTTGCAGGGGACTTAAGTTTTGTTCCAAGGACTCACGTCAGGTGGCTCTCCAGCTGTCACCCCAGCTCCAGGGAATCCAGCATCCTCTCTGGTCTCCACAAACACCTGTACTCACATGTATGTATTTACATGCTTTAGGACATGCACATGTGAGCGCGCATGTGCGCGCGCACACACACACACAACACACACACAAATAAACAGAGATAAATCTTTTTTTTTAAAAAGTATTTTCTGTTATGGAATGTGACCTAACTATAAAACATGTGCTCACAAATTGCACTGTGCTTAAAAAAAACAAGTCAATAAAAAATTCTGTAGGGCTTGGATGAAGCTCAGTGGTAGAGTGCTTGCCTAGCAGATGCAAGGTCTTGGGGTTGATCGGCAGCCTTACAAAAAAGGAAGGGGGTGGTGGAAATAGACCCAATACATAACTTATGGTTAGAGAGAATGAATATTTGTTCTTCCTTTGAGATCTGTCTAGGAGGGTTTTGTAGGCACTCATTTAAAATGGCCTAAGCAGTTCTGTAAACCAGTCGTAACATTTAACATTTAAGCAAAAAAGCCAGCTGTGTTGAGCTGGGGAGATGAGGGCTGAGTGGGTTGAGATGCCCACTCTGCAGACCAGCACTGGGAAGGCAGGCAAGAGTCAGTGGGCTCCTTCTGTGGGTGTCTCTTGTTACCACACAATTTCAAATGCGGCTGCCGCATAACCACTGACGGGCTCTGAGGGACCAGCCAAGCATTTTCATCTTAAAATTGGGCAGTGACATCGCCCCCACTCTCAGTGAGAAAAGGTGAACGAGTGGGTCCTTTCCTAGCCCACAGTCACACTGCTGGTGGGTTATCTCATTTCACAAGAGTGCACCAGGAATGTGCGGCTCTCTAGGTATATGTGATTTATCACCTTGATAGGTGCTGGACTATTAACTTATGGAACCTCACATTTTCT
The DNA here is from genome assembly GCA_004026605.1 of Ondatra zibethicus. NCBI lineage: Eukaryota > Metazoa > Chordata > Mammalia > Rodentia > Cricetidae > Ondatra > Ondatra zibethicus. Next base: position 50,082 of record PVIU01011166.1, read on the forward strand.
GTCAATAGTCGATGTCACTAAGATGCTAAGCAGACTGTCTTTCTAGACTGACCCGCTGTTGTAGAGGAGAATTCCTCTAGAGCACACAATCACTCCACAGTCCAAGCGGGATAGTCCCACTAATGGTCTAATGCACCGGCTTGAAGAACTCAACATTTAAGACTTTGGGGTGAAGAAGCAAATGCCCTCTAACAACAGATTACAGAGACAATTTCTATCGGTGATAAAGACACCCAATGGGCAGTCTGTACTCAGTGCTGGGGTTGTTGCTGGTCCTCACAGACCATCCTCACGGCGACTGCAGATGCCTGCTCACCTGTTGACAGGCTAAGCCTCTCTGCTGGAACTGACTGTGCTTTTCTAGCTGGTGGCAAGCCAGGAGTTTATGCCCAGAAGAACAGGTCAGCTGCATGAACAGAACACAAACCTGCTTGGAAAAGGGGCCCAGAGTCAGCTCATATACGCTGCCCACTTTAATTTATCAACAACACTGCGATCTTTGCAAACGGGTGGCATTAGTTCTCTGATTCTCCGGAGTGAAAACAGAGAACTGATGCTCGCAGTTCTGCTATTGTAACAAATGACTTCACTAAGCACAAGCAGCCTTCCAACTCGCACAGGAAAAGCAAAAGATGATTTGCTTTGAAATACAATTAGTGAGGTGGCCAACAGTGACTATGTAGGAACTGGGGAGAAATAATTAGCAGTTTATATAGTATTTTTTTAAAAGCCACCTGAACATGTTAGAGAAATAATGGGAGGAAGAGAGTAGTTCCAGAAGCTGCTGTGTGGCCCACAGGAGGCCAAACCATCGAAGTCACTGCCCCTGAGGACCTCACGGCTGGCAGCACAGCAGCATTTCCTGGAGAAGCTGCTGGTGGTTTGGGTGTCCTGGTCACAGGTGCAGTTTCCTCTCTTTAACTCTACTTTGCTTAGAGTTTTGTCAATGAATCCAGACTACACAGAACACATGTCTGGATATCATTGGTTGTTGGATGTTAGGAACATCAGAACCATTCAGTTTGGTGATTATTACACCCCTTCCCTGCACACACACACCCTTACTATGCTGAAAGAATTAAAAGCTTATAAGGAGACAAGAACGGAAAGTAATTCTCAGCATCAGAAATGGCAAGACCTTCATTGCAAGTTTAGTTAACATGGGCCCCTTCTAGGTATCCCTGTAAGGTCGCACTAACCACTGAATTGGCAAAACAACCGTTTCCTCTCGTCACTCCTGTTACCTCGGGGCAATGCCAGCTCTGTGGTTTACACCGCTGTGCTCACTTTGCACCCTTATAGAGATGGGCACTCTCACCCACAACTACAGTTCTACAGCTACGGAAACTAAGACATAGAGACGTTAAGTAACTTGCCCAAGGTAGCACTGTTGCTACCCAGGTCCACTGACCCTGACAGCACCGGTTACTCCACACTGGAAAAGGAACCTTTTCTCTGGCACAGAAGACAGTCAAGTGCATTAGCAGTAACGAGAGACAAGAAAGTACTTGAGAGGGCACCAAAAACAGCTTCTCTATACTGGCAATTGGCCTGTGGCTCATTGGGTCCTTCATCAACTATAATTGTCCAGGTGCCACTTAACTCTTGTCCTGTTCTTAAACCAATCCACTGTTTCTTGTCTCCCTAGACAGGTGCCTGGCACAGAGGGTAGGACAGGGACAGTGTTGTTCCTGGTGTAAGAGGAGGAAGCCTGAAGATGCAGGGTGAGAAGCTACCGTTTCCAATAGCACACCACCATACCTGTGTGCAGACAAACACCATCAAGGACCAACAGACGCACTGGGCTCACCAGGTAAATTCAAGACTTCTGGTATGAGATACCACACAACGAGACTCAGACTTGGACTCAGATCCTTCTAAGACGTTATCTTGCAAGCCCTGGTTCTTTTCCAAAACAGTAACCATTGTTCCTGAGGCATCTATCCGCCAAAGCAATGGTTTATGTTCGCACACAGTTCTCAGCAATATGAAGTACGCGCAGCATATAAAGTACAGAAAGTGTTAACAATGAAGACATCAAGTTGAAATTAATACAATATAGTGACAGCAACAGGGAAACATTTCTGAATTATGCTGTGCAACAATATAATGCTTCATCCTGAATGATGCTAAAAGCTTGTATTATTAAAAATGCTACAATGCATTTCAAATAAATTCCATAGTGAGATATTTATGACAGATCACTTGCACTCACTCCCAAGTTTACATGGCAACCAGAGCTCAATGAAATTACAGTTGGTTATAATTTCAGAAAACTCTACACAATAGATGAAAATCACATTTAATATAAATGTCACATCATGGTGTCACATTATTCTGGAGGTAGCAGTTTTATCGCAGTGGTTGGAGCTTTTAGAATATGTAATGTAATCAAGACATTTCAAGCAGAATATGTTAACTTCATATCCAAGATATAATATACTTCAAATAACATGATCATGGAAAATAGACTGTATTTGTTTAATACCACAGATATTTGCCTAGGACAGCTGATGAAAAGCCACGAGTGTTTGTGTTTTATTCCAGAAACCAAACCATTTCACAAATGCAAGTCATTATATTTTATCTGTACAGCCTTTAAAAAAAAATCACACTCGTGATAAAACAGGATACTATGCTATGAAATGACCTGATGACTTGACCATAATAAACTTAATATTAATAGGTAAAATCCCATATTCCTTTCTCCTACCCCCAAGTATTTGTGAGAAAATAAGAACAGGATCCATGTATCAATCACACTGAGGAAAACCTAAGATTCGATCATCTCCAAGTTAGTTTCATTAATTAACTAAACACAATGATACTGGTATCCAAGTTACCTGCCTGCACTGGCTTTTTTTTTTTTTCAAGTCAACTTGACATCAGCTAGAGTTATCAGAGAAGAGGGAACCTCAACTGAGAAAATGTCTCTATAAGATCAGGCTGTAGGCAAGCCTGTAGGCATTTTTGTAATTAGTGATTGATATGGTCAGACCCACATCTCTGTGGTCGCCAAGCATGGGCTGGTGGTCCTGGGTGCTGTAATGAAAGCAGGCTAAGTAGGCTAGGAAGTGCAAGCCGGTAAGCAGTATTCCTCTGAGGCCTCTGCATCAGCTCCTGCCTGGTGTGAGTTCCTGTCCTGAATGCCTTGGCTGATGGACTGAGATTTGGAAGAGAAAGGGAATTACAACTGTGATCCCTTGAAAGAAAATGGCCTCCAATGGGAGTGGCCCAATTAGGAGGTGTGGCTTTGTTGGAGTGGCCTTGGAGGAACAGTGTCACTGTGGAGGTTGGCTTTGAGATTTCATATATGCTCAAGACACACCCACTGTCTCAATTCACTTCCTGTTGCCTTCAGGTCAAGATTTAAGACTCTCAACTTTTTCTCCAGCGCCATGCTTGCCTGCACACAGCCATGTCCTGCCATGATGATAATGGACTAAACCTCTGAACTGTAAGTCACCACATTACATGCTTTCCTTTATAAGAGCTGCTGTGGTCATGGTGTCTCTGTGTACAATAGAAACTGTAATAAGACAAAACCCTTTCCCCCCCAAGTCGCTTAGTTTATGATGCTTCACAGGAACAGTGACCCCAACTGAGACCCTGGGAAACCTCAGCTCCTTGTGGGCTGTGGGAAAGACCCCATAAGATGTTCACGGGTCGCTTGCTCTGCGGCTATGCTCTGGATGTTCAGGGTTTCTCTCACGGTCATGCTGCAGAGCTGACACAAGGGCCCCTGAACTTTCCTTAGCCTTTCAGAAGAAAAGCATACATCTTAAGAAAACAATCTTGGTTCAGGTATGGTTGAGGGCTTCAGAGACAGTGGAGTGCCTTGGAAATCTACGCATTTGAATCCAGTACCTACGCACTGGCACTCTCTCATTACTCTGTTAGAACTCAGCCTCTTAGTTCAAATGGAAACAACAATGCCTCCTAAGAGAAGCGAAGTGAATATCCTGTGAATTATAACTATGACAAGAACCTGGAATACTAGCTCACCTCTTATTGGACAGTTACAAGATCATAAGTGAGACGTTATAGCTTCTTCAAATGAACAAGAAAGCATCTCGTTTTCATCATGCTTTTATTTTCCCCAAGGATATCCATGCCTCAGCTTCCCTGAGGGTGTCCATGCCTCAGCTCTGGCATATTTGACCTTCACTATCCTTTAGTGAAGGATACAAATCTGTCTTCTAAAGAACACTCAGTTGAGAAGACTTTCTCTTTTCTGGATTCTCTGGAGTCTGGGGTTGATGCCTCCAGTCTTTGCTGCCTTGCTGAAGCTTCCCATTTCCTTTCCTCTGACTGTAAGGCAAACAGAGCATCCTCCCAACTCCTGCTCCCATCCACAGATGGCTTATCCCCCTACAAAGCATCATGCTGAGCTTTCTATATAAACCATGGATGAGGAATCTGAGAACAGAGTGGTTGAGTGCCCACGTAAGTGGGTACTGTCATCTCTGCTCAAGGTCACCCAGGCAGATGATGTAGCCGAGGCTTGAACCAGGTTTTAAGTTCAACTCAACTTTTCTTGTATGTCTGGCTTTTACACTAACTCCAACCGTGTATATGATGATCTTAGAGAGGCAAGTCAATGGCTCAAAGTACCAACTAGTCAATGTCATGCAGTGAGTTAGTTGTGGCTGCTTGGCACAGCTGTGCTCTGTGAGACATGGCTACTTTAGCTCCCTGTCAGGAGATGAGCAAAGCAGAGATGAGCACTTGACCCTACCAAAGTCCAGTCGACCTAAGATGAGCGTGGGAAGAAGCTTTTAGCTGTTGGAAGAAAACTGTTCGGCTCAAAGGATGTGTTCTTTTCAATATTTAAAAGCGAAGCACAAGTACATCAATTTGATACTTTTAAAACATGCTGAGAAAGGGGGCTTCATTCTGCCCTGTGGTTTAATAGGGCACAGAAATTCTAAGGTGCACACAATTACACAGGCAAAATAGCTCTCCACAGCAGCCTGTGGACCTTTTCCAGAAACTTCCCTAACACTGCAGCATGGCCGCAGGCATGTATAATCTACTTACATGCTGGATTTGTGTGGTAGATCTGGAACAGAGGAGGGTCACCACAGAGGTCCTGGGGGTGGACAGCTCCCTGGCACATAGCTCCATTTCCCTCTTTGCCTGTGCAGATTCTGTATAGTTTAAGTGCTGTTTTACCAAGGCAATGGTTCATTTAGTCCTGCTTGTTTTCTCACAATTACAATTTGGAGATGAGTTAAAAGTTATCAATCACATAGCTCTTAATGGCTGTGCAATGAATTATGGGGTAATTTACAATGTCTATTAGCTACAAGTTTTATCACTAGTATTTTTGTCTTTTATCTTCATTGACCTGAGTAGGCTTACAAAAAGAAGGCTTACAAAAGAAAATTCATTTTATTAGCTACAAAATAACTAAATAATAAAAATTCATTTAAAGAAGAATGCTCTTCAGAGCCAAAGAGCCGCCTTATGGACTTCCTCATGGGCAGGTGAGCTCGAAAAGAAGCATCTGGCAAACTCAAAGCCTAACAGGCAAATAATGCACAACCACGGATCTCTGTTCAGTTTCAATACATGTGCCCGTGTAACTAAGGTGGAAAATTGAAGCCAAATAGAACTCGATTGAGTCTGAATGATCACAGCCAAATGTGTTGACACAGGTGATTGCCCAGCACCTTGATTTCAGTTTCCCCTCCCCCGCCGCCACACACATACAGCAATGACAGACACAAACTGTATTCTTGCCAGCTCAGTTGTAGAGTGGAATTGTTAAATCATGTCTCTATTCCCCTTCTTTCCTTTGCATACTACGCTTCATGCATCTCAAAAGGAACTGAGAACAAAACCTGCCCTAGGCTGGGTTAGACAGGGAGGCAGGCCCTACTGTTTGTGTCAGTGACAGGCACAGAAGTGCTGTGCCTGTGACAGTAGAGCGAAGTGTGTGCAGTACCCCCTGCCCACAAGACTTTCACGTAGGGTAGAGTCTGAGTGCAGTTCAGCTAAACTCAAAATTTCCTTCAGCTGAGTAAGTGCCACATACAACAACACGGGATATTAGTGTACATTCGTATGCCATGGAGAAGTGATTCATCAGCGTGGGGCTTTTCTTAGTTCAGGTAGTTTTGGAAGGGCTGTTACTCTGGGTGCATCCTGTCAGTATTATTTTTTTGTGGGACGCACACATGGGATGGGGTTGCGGGTGGGTGGGAGTCTGAGATTCAGGCTGGAGCACTGTCCACAGGAGGCCATGAGGTGACATTTCTATGGTGTAAAAGAAACTTGCAGAATACGCATTTCCCCAGCATTGTTTACTCCCTTCCTCTAGCCTGTCACTCTAGAGGGCCTTGGGTTTCCTCACGGTTTATTTTGTACTTTGATCTTAAAGTTTTAGATGAGACTCAAGGTGCAAGACAGAACACGAAACTTCTTTTGATAACAGTTTGTTTTTTTGGTTTTTCTAAAATAATAAACTCTAAGAAATTCTCCTATAAAATAATAACTAATAAACACATCATATAGAGAAGGTTAACATACTTATTAAATTTTAAAGTAGTTAATGGGTGTCTTAATTAGGGTTGCTATCACTGTGATAAACACCATGATCAAAAGCAACTTGGGGAGGACAGGGTTTATTTCCTCTTATAGCATATAGTCCATCACCCGGGGAAGTCAGGGCAGGAACTCAAACAGGGCAGGAACCTAAAGGCAGAAGCTGATGCAGAAGCTATGGAGGAGTGCTGCTTACTGGCTTGCTCCTCATGGCTTGCTCAGCCTGCTTTCTTATAGACCCCAGGCCACCAGCCCAGGGGAGGTCCCACCCATGTGAACAAGGCCTTCCCATATCAAGAAAACGCTCCACAGGTTTGCTCTCAGGCCAGTCTGGTGGGGGAGTTTTCTCACTTGAAGCTCCCTCTTCCCAAATGATTCAAGATTGTGCCGAGTTGATATACAACTAGCCAGCACAATGGTCATCTAAAAATATATATTACCTCATCAAAAGAAATCTGAAGCAGAACAAAAGCGAGGAAAATAAAGCATAGCTCTTCACCTCCCCTTCGACTTCAGTGGCCTGTAATGCCGGCGGGTTACACCCACAGTTAGCAGAATGATTGTGTATAATCTGTAATTATCTCAGAGCGCTGCCCCTCTCGGAAGCTCACGAACAGAGGAAACAGCACTTGGAGGACACCACAGCAGGCATCCTCACTCTGCTGAGGGAGTGGCTGTCATCACAGCCATGAGCTGGGGAAGGCATGCTGCCTGGCTGGCACACTCAGTGTGCAAACCACACCAGTGTGCAAACACATCTGCAATGGAGAGCAGAAGTATTTTTCTCCAGAAGAAAACTGGGTCCTGAGGATTAGAGAAACCTACAAGGACCAACGCACTCACTGTTTTATAGTCTGTCTGCAGTACCTCATTCATCACTCACTAGACTTTCTATTTTTTCTTTTTTTATTTAAATAGCCTGCATGGAACCGACCTAGGTGTGTGACTAGCGTCTAGCTTGGTCTCCTAGTAAGCCTTCTAACAGTGAGAGCGGGAACTCTTCCTGGTGCTGAGCTGATTTTTGGTAACCTGTTCCCCATGCTGGATTACCTGGTCACTATACTTTAAAGGTTCTTCAGACTCAAAAAAGCACATGGTGGGATGAACTTGGGGCTAGCATACCTATCTGTGTGGCCACCGGCATTTTGATTAATCAGTCCATGAGCCCCTCCCACTCCTGAGCCAGTCTGCTTTCTTCCCTTTTCAGAATGAGAATTAAAGTGTCATCCTTCTGCTAGGGACAAAGCTTCCCTCTTCCTACACCCAACAGAACTGTGCAGCAGCAGTGCAACAGCTCTGGTGACATGAGCACCTCGTCTAACAAAAATAACTGGGTCCAGTTAACTCAGGACTCCTGCTCCCACATCAGGGTAGCTCCTAACGGTACTGACAGCTCCAGACGAGTTGGCACCTCTGGCTTCTTCGGGCACCGGCACTGGCCCTGCTACATGCACCTATCCATATGTAGACACATACCTATACATAATTAAAAGTAACAAAAGCCTTTAATTTAGCTAGTCAATGTTTACTAAAATTTCTAATTCCCTTATTTTGCAAACTTAAGTTTTGCTCTTTTCTTTCAACCAAGCCTTTGTTTGTTTGTTTATTTTTTTAAAGACAGGGTTCTCTGTAGCTTTGGAGCCTATTCTGAAACTAGCTCTTGTAGACCAGGCTGGCCTCGAACCTACAGAGATGTGCCTGCCTCTGTCTCCTGAGTGCTAGGATTAAAGGCGTGCGCCACCCTTGCCCAGCCTCAGTCAAGTCTTTTAAAACATTAATGAGGGACTGGAGAAATGGGCTCAGGAGTAAGAGAACTCGCTACTCTTGTAGAGAATCTGGATTTGGTTCCTAGTACCCTCTATGTGATTCACAACCATCCTTACTTAACACTAGTTTCAGGGAATCCAATTTCTTCTTTTGACGTCTGCAGGCACTAATGTAGTGTAAATGCAGGCAAATACTCATACACATAAAATGAATCTAAAAAAATAGTTTTTAATATACAAATTCTCAGAAAGCACTGTCTTCCAAGTTCAAGTAACTGAAGAGTCGACAGGGTGACTGCAGGAACGGCCAGGGCATACAGACCAGGCAAAGAAGCCTGTAGGAACGCAAGCATTCACTTGCAGGTCCCTGTGAAATAACCGTCAACACACACACCCCCCGACAGGAGGTCGTGGGAACAGCGTACAGCTCCTAAGGTCCTGTCCATTGTGTCACATGGTTACAAGCCTGGATCTACGTGGCAGCTACATATGCACTAGGATGCTGAACAAGTCCACCCACGGGTAGGGAACCCACACCAAGCACGACACAAACTATACTGCTCTCCCTCTCCTACAGTTTTCCACTATATACCTAACACTCATCTTTTTTATTTTCTATTACCATCCAAAGATATTCCCTTGAAAGCCCACAATACTCAAACTCATAACTTTCCATTTTTAAATTTTAACAATCAAATTTAGCCCACAAGAAGAATGGCATTCATTAACTGACATTACAGTTAAACAACTGGAGTAATCGCATTAGGAATTGTAAGCTACACACTCTTGTGAATCCCTACAGCTGTTGCAGCTGTCCTCCCTCCCCGTGTGTATGTTTCCTTCATTCTTTCTTTCATTCTACCATCTTCAGGCAATGAAAATGTATTTTTAAAAGACAGACAACATGGATACTCTTGTCAAGCGAATATGAATGTATACTTTGCTCATAACAGCAACTAGCCAGCATATGAGAATGAAGTCCGCATGTCTGCAGCAGAAATAACGCACACCTCTGCCTTCACAGGGTGAAAGCGGTTGGTTATCGACCATGGGCTTGTTTGGATGTTGTATGCTTTAGTTTGTCCTGCTACAGGTGACAGCAGACAGACCAGATCTTTTATCTGTATCCCCTTGAGAGACACATCGCTGTAGTCACAGGAAATGCTGACTTATGCTTTCACCGGAATGAGCTAAGTGACCAGCTCAAATCACTCGCTACCGTACTGCCGCAGCTGTGAACCCACGATGCTATCAGGATAGTCTGATGACACCACGTGTTAAGCTCTGCGTCCCCACCAGCGATGTGGAATTTGTTTTAGATGCTTACACTTAGCAGAGAAGCTAAATGGATTGCAGAACAGGTGTGATTTTCCCATGACAATCTGTCCTGTTTTCCATTTTGTTTTTTAGATGCAGTCTCACTATGTGACCCCGGCTGGAGTTTACAGGCTTACTAATGGAGCTGTTGAGTGCACAATTACAGGCACAGGCCTCACCAGCCACCATGGCCAGCAATTTTACAGTGCCGGGAAAAGTTCAAGGCTGGGCTCGCAGGGGCTCCACTGCAGTTTCCCTTCTTAGCATTTTTTTGATACTGGCAAATTCGACTGATGGCCCAGAAGTGGAAGGACATTTGCTCTGTTGGCAAAATAAAATAAATTTAACTTAAAATTTCAGTATCTCACCTATTAGAACCAAACTTTGAGACTTCCAAGCACCACACTTTAATTAGCAAGCATGAAATGGAACGCTCTGTCACAGCACTGCCTGCATACCCTGCACTAATGCACTGTATTTTATAGTCTCATTAAAGAGGAATAATAAAACGAAAAGATTATTTTAATGCATGTAATTACTTCTACATATATATTGAAGTTGCAAATTAAAATATGTAAAGCAGAAAATAAACCTGAGATATTTAAACAGATACTAATCTATAATTTTAAGATTGAGTAAATTTTCTTAATATCATAAAGGAATTAAACTACGTAAGGTCAATACAGGTGAATGAATTTTGAAGTGAAAATTCTTACAAAGTTCCTTTTCCTTAGTGAACCATATTTGTGATTATTATTAACACAGGGCTCATTTTTCTAAGGTGCGGAGGCAAAGGAGCAAAGAAGTGTCTCTAGAAGAGCTCAGGGTGCGTATGTCTGACAACAGTAAACATACAACTGTCTCCTACTCGTCATTGGTTGCATGGTGAATCGAGCTCAAATTAAGCTCATCAAAATAAAATTGAGAAGTAAATTATTCTGCCTGTAGCTACTTTTAAAATACTAGTTGGTTGATGGTGACTGTGTTGGAGCACACACTCTAGAAGATTCCCGCCAATGCACAAAGGTCTACTGAGAGCGCTCGTCTCTGCAGGCCTGCGCCCACTCTCATAGCTTCTTGGCCAAACTACTTCTTAAAAGATCTATTTATTTTTATTTATGTGTATATGTTTGTGCCTCTCTGTATATGAGTGTGAGTGTGTGTGTGTGTGTGTGTGTGTGTGTGTGTGTGTGTGTGTGTGTGAAACTGCCCTTGGAGACTGCTGTATCCCCTGGAGCTGAAGTTTCGGGTAGTTGTGAGCTGCCCCAAATGGGTGCTGGGAACTGAACTTGGGTTCCCTGGAAGAGCAGCAAGCTCTCTTCATCACTGAGCCTTCTTTCCAGGCCGCTTTTTTTTTTTTAATTAAACTTGTAGAAAAAGAAATGGGCAAACAGAGGTTTTATCTCCTTTGAGGATGCTGAGGAGGAGGAGCACATGGTGCTCAGAGCTTCTGTTGTCTGTACTCAGCAGCAGGTCAGCAGCGGGCCCAGGGGTCAGAAAGGGAGGCCTTCATACTGGTGGAGCCACCCCACGTGGGATGGGGATCCCGGTCAGTGAAAATGGGGAATTTCACTGCTAGTCAGCTTCACCCCTTGAGCTATCAAGATCATTGCTTACTGGACTAGTTAGCTAATTCAGATCATGAGTCTTGGAGATCAACTCTCAGTTCTGATTAGCCAAGATGCAGGACCGGTCCTACCTGCTCTTCAGTCCCTGAGGAGCAATCACCTGCAGCTGACTGGACTGGGACGAGAACCTTAGGTTTTGTTAAATGCTTCACAGATGGGATTGAACCAGGTAACAGCTTTTCTGATCAGAATAAAAATAAGGGTAATTGCCTTTTAATTATCAGCAATGGGCAGTGATCTCCAAAAAAAGCAGCAAGAACCCTTGCACAGGTCACTAAACCCAGTTCTCACTGCAACTGAGCTTTTAAAATTAGTGTTGAAAACTGAAGCAAATGTCCTAATTTCATCCGTTTTTGACCACTTTGGAATCTGATACCAAACAGCATGTGCTGGAAAGTTTCATGTCAGCTTGACACAAGTCATCCGAGAGGAGGGACCCTCAATTGAGAGGCTGGGCAAGCCTGTAGGGCATTTTCTTAATTAATGACCACTGGGGTAGGGCCCAGCCCATGGTGGGGAGGGCCATCCCTGGACTGGTGGTCCTGGCTTTTATAAGAAAGCAGGCTGAGAAAGTCATGGGGAACAAGCCAGAAAGCAGCTCCCCTCCATGGCCTCTGCATCAGCTCCTGCCTTCAAGTTCCTGCCCTGCTTGAGTTTCTGTCTTGACTTACTTAGATGATGAACAGTGATACAGAAATATAAATCAAAAAAACTTTCCCCCCAATGTGCTTTTGACATGATGTTTCATCATAGCAACAGAAATCCTAAGACACAGAATTAATTAAATGGGCAAGAAAAACAAGGGCTGGGGGTTTTAATTCCTTTTCAAAGAAATTATAAGAAATCAGTGTGAGCACTTGGCTGACACATAAATCATAGCTAACAATAAAAATTCCTCACAAGCCCTTCTATTTCCAGGTGTTCCCACTTCTGTGAGATGAGGAGGCCACTGCTTTAGGTTCAGCACACAATGACTACAGATAGCGTAGGTGCCTCTCAGGGCTACTCTGGAGTTCTCACATCACCTGAAGTGCCCCGGGCCCAAACTTTCTCTGCTTCTGTTTTATAGCTGGGGCACAGTTGCAATTCCCTTGCTGTCAGCTGTGCCTCTCTGTCTGTACCACTGTACGGAGGGAAGGATGGAGGGAGGGTGCATCAGCAGGAAAAGGTGTCTACACATGGGAACATAAGTGACGTCATCTTCCAAGCAGTGAGAGAAACTGACTGAGGACAGAAGGTATTTGGAAGTCAAGAGGTTAATGCTACTGTTAGTTTAAAGCTGCTCCCGACTTGGCTGTTGGTGTATTTAGGATATGTTGCCATGAGAATGATATTAATTTAGTAGACTGTGATGGCCTATTTGACTGGATAGGAGACACCTAGGGGGATTAATGCACACACATTAATAAAACTTTGGTGCATCTGTGAGGACTTTTCCAGAGATGATTAAGTGACCGTGGAGGATAGTGTGTGTGTGAAGCATGGGATAAAGTCAGCAACTGGATAAAAAGAGAAAAGGAAGAAAGTAGCCGAGCAAGGCATCCCTTCTCTCTGCTCTCTGGTTCAGTGAGATGGGAGGGAACAGTCTCACATGCTCACTGCCGAAGCAGCCACCTGCCACCTTGCCTTCCCTACCAAGACAGACTATACCCCCTCAAAGCACGAACCAAAATAAACCCTTTCCTTAACTCGCTTTTGTGAGGTGACTGGACAGAGCAATGGGAAAAGTGTCCACTACACAGACTAGTTCTAACTGTGTTCGGAACCTTCAGTGTGTGAGTGAAGTCAGGCTCACTTCTGGAAGCGCAGGGTAATACAATTGAATTCTTGAGGCCCTTAGTGTGAGAGCGGCTGTAGTGTACACTCAGATAAAAACGCTGCCAAAGGCACGGAAATAAAGATCGCTATCGAGCATGAAGGGCAAGCATGCTTGCTTCTCAGCAGCTGACCAAAGTTCCAAGAGGTGGGGCACGCTAGTGCTTCACGGCCAAGCTTCATTCTGAAAAGATTATGAGGTCACTGACCCAGACATACCCATTCAAAACTAAGTTTTGTAAGGCTTCCTGTCTAGCTACAAACACCCTGATGTCCACAGATAAAACTTCTTCACAATAGGCTTAGTTATTAGGGAAAAACAAACAAACCAACCCGAAAACCAAAAACTGTCTTATATTAAGCATGATTTTAGAAGCCCGGCAGTGATGGCGCACGCCTTTAATCCCAGCACTTGGGAGGCTGAGGCAGGGGAACCTCTGTGAGTTTGAGGCCAGCCTGGTCTACAAGAGCTAGTTCCAGAACAGCTACCAAAGTTACACAGAGAAACCCTGTCCCGAAAAACCAAACAAACAAACAGAATTATTTGAAAAAGAGAAGCTTACTCCACTGAACCTGGTGATAGCCACTCTGCTAGAGTCACAGCTTTTCCACATATAACCAACTCTCTACATCCTACTGATCTCTAAAGCTGTAGAGAGTGCCCTGTTCCAATTCTGAGAGACCTTTCTTTCTAAAGCATCGACCATTGTGAAGATAGCTGAAGCTGCTGTCTGTGGGGTCGCCTGCGTTCCGACCCAAGGCATGGTGGAGAGAAACTGCCACCTCATGACTCAGGCTGTCTGGCCTGAGGAAGAAATGTTTTTTTTTTTTTTTTTAATCCACATAATAGACCATGTGTGTTAACAAAGACTTTGAAGACATCAACATAATGTCTGATTTCAGTGGCTATAAAATGGCTGTTATTTAATCAACCACTAGGAAAACACCATAGCAAATAACAGTGATTTCTTTTCAGACATAAATATTTTATTTCGCTGAGAAGGGGATGTTTGATAATAGGTATCAATCTTGGGCACCAGACGAGATTATGTGAGTGAAACAAACAGGGATGGGAACAGCTTCCCATTTGGAGCCACATCTCTGGGATTTCCTTTCAGGTCAGGGTTGGCTGTTTCCTACAATCCAGTCCTTTGTGTGACAACAGACTCCTGATGCACTGTCTCCAAGTGCCGCCTGCTGCTGCCCTGAGAACGTTCTTCCAAATTGCTGGTATTTTTTTTTTTTTTTTTTGTTTAATTTTCCATTGTGTGTGCCTATACATGCAGTAATAATATCAACGGTCATCTGACCAAGAACAGAACAGCATCTTAGGTCGGCGAGTGTCTCTGATGTTAAACAGCTATTAATTATACCATCGGTGACCCAGGCCTTGAATGAGGGGAAGGGAAATTCAAGAGCCAGACACTGACATGACCTTTAGGGACCGAAGTAGGGACTGGCATTAAGGAAGCACAGAACATTAATATGAACTACATTTGGAGTAGCCACTACCAAAAGTGGGGCACAGGGTCAGTAACATTTAGAGTATTTAGCCTGACCACCACACTCTAACACCTAAGCATGGAGGGGAGGAGGAAATGCGTTAAGACACAGGGAAGAGCATCTATAGGAAGACACAGAGAAGAACTTCTCTGCATGGGTAACTGCTTTAAGGAAAGGGAAAAGCTAGGTTTAAAAAACAGATTTATTTTATTCGCGTGTGTGTGGGGGAGAGGACCACATGTGTGCCACGTATGTGTAGGTGCCCGTGTAGGTACCAGAAGAGGGTGACAGAGTCCCTGGAACCGGAGTTACAGGTGGTCCTGAGCTCCCTGACATGAATGCTGGGAAAAGAAGTTGGGTCCTCTGAAAGGACAAGCGCTCTTAACAGCCGAGCCATCTCTCCAGCTCCACACCTTGTTTTAAGGACAAGTACAGGGCAGCGACCTTGGGTTCCTAGAGTGTTGTCCCCATGCCCTGCAGCTAGAGTGTGGAGCCCTCACAGCAGGGGATGAGTGTGATTCCCCCCCCCCCCCCCAGAAAGAAAGGCTGTAAACTATCCCCTATCCTCTATCCTGGACCAAGACAGCACACCAGAACAAAGCTGCACATGCTAGGAATGAATGCAGACTTGAGCCCCACTGCCATACACAGAGTGATGGAGAGGTGGTCTCTAACATATACGTAATAAAACATGAATACGGACCTATGCTCTGAAACTGGTAGAGTCCCCAACAGTTGTCAAGCCAGAGATGGTCTTAAATTGCTTCTGGCACCGTGTGCTGGGGCAGTGATAGGGGACAACAGCAGATCATTGTCACTTTGGCAGGGACAGCTGCTGCTTTGTCATGGAATACCACCAACTCCTTGGGTGTTTCCTGGTTCATCTCCAGAGGTCACCACATGGACAATTACATAGCACCTTGATCTCAAGCCAGGAAGTGGAAAGGAACCTAGACAATCTGCAATACATGTTCCACACACTCAGTAAGATTAAGGAATATGGCATGCATCTCAAATTCTTAAGGAAGTTCTGAGAGACACAGAGGAGATTCTAAGGTGAAGAATATGTATTTCTCCACGTCCACTATCTAGAAAGAGGTAAACTTCTATATATTTGGGAGGCTGTGCATTCAGGAGACATATAGATACTTTATAATACTGTTTTAACAAGAGGCACTCAGGATGACTCTAAGGAACAAAGAATATTCTCTAGTAGGTCTAGGCTATGGCACTTCTGTGACCAGTGGATCAAATGGCACAAGACTTGTCCTTGGGAGATAAAGGATTCATGGAGTATCTGCAAGCACCAAGACAATCACAGCTGAGCACAGTGATGATGTAATGCTCTGGGGCTGACACGGGGGACTCACAGCTGAGCACAGTGATGATGTAATGCTCTGGGGCTGACACGGGGGACTCACATTGAGCACAGTGATGTAATGCTCTGGGGGCTGACACGG